>CAUYLG010007566.1:0-104226 GCA_963573385.1 Cacajao melanocephalus
AACCTCTGCCTCCTGGATTCAAGCAATTCTCCTGCCTCAGCCTCCGGAGTAGCTGGGATTATAGGCGTGCGCCACCAAGCCCAGCTAATTTTTGTATTTTTAGTAGAGACACGGTTTCACCCTGTTGGTCAGGCTGGTCTCAAACTCCTGACCTTGTGATCCGCCTGCCTCGGTCTCTTAAAGTACTGGGATTACAGGTGTGAGCCACCATACCCCGCCTAAAAATTTTTTTAATTTTAATTTTGTTTTTGAGAAAGAGTCTTGCTCTGTTGCCCAGTCTGGAGTGTAGTGGTGCAATCTCGGCTCACTGCAACCTCCACCTCCCAATTTCAAGTGATTCTCCTGCCTCAGCCTCCTGAGTAGCTGGGACTACAGCTATGTGCCACCTTGCCCAGCTAATTTTTGCATTTTTAGTAGAGACAGGGTTTCACCATGTTGGCCAGGCTGGTCTCGAACTCCTGACCTCGGGATCCGCCTACCTCGGCCTCCCAAAGTGCTGGGATTACAGGCATGAGCCACTGCCCCTGGCCCATGTTTTCTTTATCCATTTAACCATCCATGGACATTTGAGTTTTTCCCCCTTTATTGGTTATTGTGAATAATGCTGCAATGAATATGGGCATGAAAGCTTAATTTATTTTTTAAAAAGGACACCCCCAAATAGATGTGGGAACTGATCAGAGAAAGCTCAGAACTTGTGTAAGTAAGTCCCTCCTGGACCAGGGCAAGCCCAGCCATGAGCTCAGCTCCTGCCTTCACCCTCTTGACAGCTGGGAGTTGGTCAAGGTCCTACCTCCTGGGATGGTTGATCCTATAAGCGGGAGGAAGAGTGAGACAGGGAAGGAGCACAGAAAGGAGCCAAGTTGGCATCAGCCTGGCACACGGTCCTTTTTGTTGTCCATCAGCCTCTGCAGTATTGCCCACAGTTGGGTTCTCCCAGCCCTGCCTATACCAGCCCAGTGTCCTGGTCTGGCTTCTGGTGGCTGTGAGCAGCTGGGATCTGAGGTTAATGGAAATAACCATCTTATTTTCTTGTTCATTCACTTTTGGTTTAGTCTTTTCAGGACTATCTTAGGTCTCTCTTGGGTTAGCAGAACCCATTCTTCTAGTCCCTGGCTGTCCTGCCCAAACAGGCCCGTTTCTAGGCTGGAGGCTGTGGGTGGAGCCCAGCGTCACTCCTACCATCTAGCTTGGATAGTTTCCCACTGTTAAGTGACAGCTTGTTCCTGGACAGGAAATTATTTAAGTTCAGCTTTTCCTCTGATGATCTGGGAGGCACTCAGTTAACACACATGAAACTGAAAACCTGGAGGGACCTGACCATTGATGGACGTGGGTGTGTGACCTTGGGTCCTCAGGCACAGGGTCAGATGCTTTCCATAGAGGAGGAAGAGTATGGGATGCGGGGTCTCCAAAATCATGGGGCAGATTTCCTGTGGGGCTATTGGAAGGTGTGGAAGGTATTTCCTTCCTCACTGGACCATGGTTCTGGGGCCACCTGGTAGCCTCAGATGACCTTTTTTGAAGTCCTTTTCTGAGGTAGTGACTCTCAGAGCTGGGTAACACTTGCCAGAGTTCAGGCAGCTGTTGTCTGTGTCTAGGAAGAAGGTTGACACTGCGGTCTCCCCTGCTTCCCATTCTACACCATCTGCTTTTCCTGGCTTGACCACCGGTGGGGATGTTCTGTTCTAATTTATCCTGTCTTTTTCCCTTCCAAGCCCTGGAGGTAGGTGGAGGAAGGATGTTCGCTGAGTCTTAGTGTCACTAGCTGCATGTGGCTATTGCAGTTTCAGTTAAATAGAATGAAAAATTCAGTTCCTCAGTTGCACTAGCCATGTTTCAAGTGCTCAATAGCCACATGCGGCAAGGGACATTGCAGATGTAGAACATTTTACCATCACAGAAAGTTCTGGAGGACACTGCTGCCCTGAGCTTCTGCTCCCTTTTCTCCTCTATGATTCTGACCCACAGAATTGGAAGTTGTTACTCCATTAGGCTGTGGGCCCCAGAACTCGCTGCCTATTGACAATTCAGAAGCAGAGAATGAGCAGGGTGGAAATGCCTCCAATATCCACTTAATATTCGGTCCAGGGCAGCGTTAGTCTCTGAAGTCTTCTGACTGTGACATCTACAGTCTGAAAGCTGTCCCCCAAGCCCTTTGAGTTCTGGCCTACAGCAGGGATTCTGTTCTGCTTACCTGCTCATCACCAAATCCATTTAAGGCATTTTCTGGGCTAGGAGGGTGTGCTAGCCTAACCTGGCCTTCTGACCTCGGCTCCTTTTCTAAAACATCACATGACCTTGGATGTTTATCCTGGTGCTACCCCTGTTGCAGTGCCTAGTGGTAGGCAGCTGCTGTCTATACACAGGATCTCCTGGCAATTCTTTTTTTTTTTTTTGGCAATTCTTGTTACTCTGTGTCTTTCTGGAGAGTCTGTAACAGGGATGAGGTTTTCCAGAGTGAGATATCACAACCTTGGCCAGGTGTGGTGGCTCATGCCTGTAATCCCTGCACTTTGGGAGGCCGAGGCGGGTAGATCACCTGAGGTTGAGAGTTCAAGACCAGCCTGGCCAACATGGAGAAACCTCTTCTCTACTAAAAATACAAAATTAGCAGGGCATGTCTGTAATCCCAGCTACTCTGGAGGCTGAGGCAGGAGAATCGCTTGAACCCAGGAGGCGGAGGTTGTGGTGATATCACAGCCTTGCTTTCTTTCCCAGACCAGCCAGACATTGTCCTTTTAGTCTTTTGGGTCCACCCCCCATGGATCCAATTATTCCCCATAGGACAGCTAGCTTCAGGCCTCACGGGGAAATCTATTTTACCTGCTTTGTCCAGGACATTGAGAAGGAGTTACGAAGGGAAGCTAGAGAGAAACTTCTCTTTCTACTGGGTTGCTAAGCTCAGAGACTATGAGTGTAGGGTTGTCAGCAGCCATCCTCCTTGCCTTACCAAGAGAGCCAGCCTGTGAAGCAGATCTCAGCAGAGTAGAAAAAGGGAGAGAAAAGAGAGCCCTGAAATATTTTCAGGGCTTCTAACACCAACCGTGTTTTAATACTTTGCAAATGAATAGACTTCCATGCCTGCACTTGCAGTTGTAAGAGACAATCAATGCCTTTCTGCTTAAGTTAGTTTGAGCTGAGTCTCTGTTATTTGCCACGAAAGTAATAGGGTCACCAGGGCAGAAAATTTGTGGGGAGGACACCTCTGTTTGAAGACCAAGTTCAGGTTATGGCCAGGCTGAAATTACAAGTGACCCAGAGGCCAATCTTATTCACAGGTTTGCCTTCCTGAAGCTGTCTTCTGCTCAGGATAATTCCTTCTCTTCAGCACCCCAAATCCTCCCTGGTTAGACTCCTCCCCCTCCAAAGCCTTCTCTGACCACCTCAGCCTGCAGTGAACTCTCTACCCTTTGCCTTCTATTACCAATTATGATTATCAAAGTATGATTATCAAAGAATTGTGAACTGCCTTATAGATGTCTGCTTTCACTGTGTAGCATGGCACTTTAATGATTTTACTGTTTACAGTTTGCTACTCTCTCCCACCAGTTCAACATCAGAGACAGGGTCTGATACTTCTGTGTTCCTGGCAGGAGCCAGCATACTGTCTGGCATATAACAGACTTCATTGAATGTTTAGGGGTTAGAAAACGTGTGGAAGCATGTTTTTTGTTTGGTTGTTGGTTTGTTTGTTGGGTTTTGTTTTGTTGTTTGAGAGGGAGTCTTGCTCTGTCATCAGGCTGGAGTACAGTGGTGCAATCTCGGCTCACTGAAACCTCCGTCTTCTGGGTTCAAGGGATTCTCCTGCCTCAGCCTCCCAAGTATCTGGGATTACAGGCTTGCGCCACCACCCCCAGCTAATTTTTGTATCTTTAGTAGAGATGGGGTTTCACCATGCTGGCCAGATGGTCTCCTTCTGACCTCGTGATCTGCCTGCGTTGGCCTCCCAAAGTCCTGGGATTACAGGCGTGAGCCACCACACCTGGCCAAAACATGTTTTTAAGGTAGAAAACAGCTGGGATCTCATCATGTGAGAGGTATTGCAATGTGTATACAGCTCTTTTTAGTTGAGAGATAAGCACTCATCTTAAGCACCCAGGATGACAGTGGGTTGCATTCCTCTATTAAAGCTATCTGGCCTCTTACCAAAGTACTCTTTCATATCAGGGAGTGAGGAGGGAGGAAGAGCAGGATTGGGGAAGGGGGAGGGTGGGAGTGTCTCTGAATCAGCTCCTCTTTGGAGCTCAGAAACTGGCTCAGGGGGCATGCTGGAGAAACTGGAATCCTCATTCCACTGTCACTCCTCATTCTGGATCAGTTTAAACAGCTAGAGATGACATTTCCACCAGACATGGGTCTGAATAGCATTCTGTTATTTCCCATACATCCTGCCCCAACATTAAGGAGTCCAGGATTTGCCAGCATTGAAGCCATTAAAAATAACGTAAAGAACTTTTGAGTGACAAGAAGATTCTTGAGATAAGCATATATCCTCATTCTTTGAAAACAATACTATTTGAAGGTATGGATTCTGGGTCACTGTTAATAAGGGAGAGAATCTCTCTCCTCCTTTCAGGTATGGTAATAGTCACACCTGAAAATGGCACAGTCAGGCCCTGAACTGTTCTCTAATTGTTTTCTGGCTCTTCTCTTTCTGATGTGGTTATAAATGTCTCTCTTGGGGAAATGCCATGTCTTATGCTAAGTGTACATCTCCCAGCCACCAGGATGCTCAGTAAGTGACAATTGGATGAGTGCATACTTACCTAGACAAATAAACAACAAAACCCCCTAACATTTATTAAGCACTTACTATATCCAAGGCACACGCTAAGTACTTTACTGCTATTATTTCATTCTTAGAGATGTATATGTGTGAAAATCACATAGGGAAGAAAATAATTATGTTAGGGTGACTTCTAGGGCTTCTTTCAGCTAGAAGATGCGCTGACTTCATGTGGCATTAAGGAAACTAGGATATTGAGGTGGGGCTTTGGAACCTAACACTTAGAAGCAGAAAGAAAAATAATATTATTAGCAACCTCTTTCTGAGTATCTTAAACATATTTTCTAGTTTTTTCCCGAACAACAACACTATACAATAGGTACTACTGCTAACCCCAGTTTTAGAAAAGGAGAGTGAGGCACAAGGAGATTAAGTGGCTAGTCAAAGAAGCAGTGCTAGCATCCGTGGCTATGGTGTCTTAACCACCATGCTCCCAAAGAGACAGCAAAGCCCTCCATACCTGAGAAGGTGCCTTTCCATTGGGCCACAGGGATACAGGGGAGAGAGAGGAGGGAGCGTTGCCATAGAAACAGCAGGATCCTCTATGAGGAGGGGTGGCACAAGGGCAGCTGGTGCTGAGGAAGTTTCTGGAGACAATTCTGGGACATTCAGCCTCTTTAGGTCTGCAGTAGTCTGTGAGCTCAGTAGGAAGCCAACTCTCTACCCAACTTAGCAGCACTTGGTAAACCTCAGCTTTGCTCCCAGAAAGGTAGGACAGGATGTTCTTTGAGTTCTAGCAGCAGGACTATTAGACAGCAGAGCTGTGATTAGGTCATAAAAGTCTGTGGTTGCCAGGCACAACCTTTTATAGCCAGCTAGTTTGAGACATCAAAAGTATTTAGAGACTTTTGCTTTTTTTCTCCACTCATCAACTTTATGACCCTAAACACATTCTTTCTTCTCTTTCTGTCACACATTTACCAGTCCCTGGACCGAGTTAGTAACTCACTTGTGAGTCTAGAAGTCTTCCTGAAGAGCTTTAAGGTATTTCAAACCTGATTGGTTGGGCAGAGCAGAGTGGGGGCATTTCTTTTTTGGGTTTATTTTGCTTCAGTTACTCCAGGCTTCTCTGCTCTGGCCTAGTGGCTGGCTCCTTGGGAGCTGGGTCAGGTATTTTGGTGGTAGAATGCTGGCTAAGAGCATAGGTTTAGGCTGCAGAGGGTCCTGTGTCATGTCCTGATTCTGCTATTAAGGACCACATGACTTGGGACCTGTGACTTGACCTCTCTGAGCCTCAATGTTTTCATCTGTAAAATGGGGAGAGAATGATCACCTGCGTCAAAGGATTGTTGTGAAGATGGGGTGAGAATACTTACAAAGCACTTAGCCCTGTTCCTGTCACCATTTTATCCCCGAATTCTCTTAGCAGGTCTGGGATGAGGGTATCTGAAGGAGGGATTATGAAGCCAGGGACCCAGATTATGAAGCTAGGGAACTATTCCTAGACAAACTTGGAGGTGAAGGATAAAGAGATCTTGTTGTAGCAGAAAGTCCAGTTTGAAGTTTCTTAAGATGGTAGAATCCAAGACTTGCAGGATTAGAAGAGATCCTGGAAATCCTGTGAGACTGAGAAGATGGCAGCTTTTTTGCAGGAAAGTGGGAAAAATAGTGGACCAGCGTGACCTCCATGAAGTACGGCTCATGAAGGCAATTGAGGTTTCGATGGGAGTGCCAGGAGGCCAAGAATAGGATGGGACTGTGTGGGGTCTATGAGCTCAGTCACTGCTCGAGTGAAAGAAGGCTATCTTATTCTTCCTTGGACCAATTCCTCATTTTTCCAGGAGGAGTTGCTTAGGAAACCCGACGGAATGGGTCCCAGTTGCCCTAATCTGGTTATAACCAACCCATGTTTCCTGTATGGCCTGGCACAGAAACCAAAAGAAGGGTGTGCAGATCTGGGGGGCACAGCTGTCCTGTCCTCTTTGAACAAGCTAGAGAGGTCTGTTTAAAAGGAAAACATCAACAACCAAAATTACAGTCAGGAAGAAGTGCCTCCTTCTGCAAGTAACTGGGCAATTACCTGCTAATGAAGCTCTCAGTTTGTTTTCTGAGGCTTACAGTGTAGTACTTGGTAGATGTGCCCTGCCCTGCTTGTCACCAAGGTGTTGAAGATGAAGCATTTCACATGAATCAAGATGGAACTCTTCCATCTGATTAAATATAATAGCCTGATTTATTTCAACATCATGAAGTCTTAAAAGCAATGCCCTTTTATATTTGGAGCACTGGGAGGAATTGCAGGGCTTTCGAGTCCTCTGCATCTGGGGGTGGGGGTGGGGGAAGAGAAAGCGCCAAGAGGGGAATAGACATGAGAATACACACACCAGTGTTTGTCAAAGTTTGGACTGTGGATTTATCTCTTTTGCATCTGAATCGCCTGCCCATTATGAATGCCGATTCCTGGGTCCACATCAGTCCCCAGTCAGAAATTTTCCACATGATTCTTTAGAACTTCAAGGTCTGAAAATCTCAGGTAGGGGTGGAAAGTCTTCTGGGGATATTAACATTGATCTGTGAAGCACACAGGCCAATCCAAACACCACTGCAGCCAATAGTGTCTACACCTACCCCCAGAACGTCTTTTATTTTAGCATTAAACAGATGATGATTCCATGTTTATACCTCATCTCCCTATAGGTGGAGATGCAAATAGAAAAGCAGCCCAACAGCCTGCAGCCAGAGGAGAAACAGCATCCCTGTGTAGAAATCAACCCCCAGATCATCAAAGGCAGACGTCCGCTGCCAACTCCCTAGTCTCTGGTGTTGTAAATGCTGACTACTGCCGGTTTATCTACTGATAACAAAGGTGAACACAAGCAATCTCCAGAAATGGTTCACATGGGGCTCTCAGGTTCTTGAAAAACCACAAGAGATTGACAAATGCTTCTACTGTAGACTCAAGCACAAACAGTTCATTTCCTCAAGAGCTCCCCACTGCAGTGGCTATAAACAATATAGGGAAGGAGGGGAGAAGTCTTCTTTTCCCTTCCCCCACAGCTTCTTCCCCTTTCTGATGTCAGATTTTTCTGACGCTAAGAAGTCCAGACTAGGGGAAAGAAGCTACTAATACAGAACCTCAGGAAGGGATCCCTTCCCCCAGAGGCCACAGCTCTTACAGCTCTTTTTTTTTTTTTTTTTTTTTTTTTTTTTTTTAATAAGGTGTGGTGGGAGGTCACCATGCTGGAGTGCAGTGGCATCATCTCAGCTCAATGCAACCTCCACCTCCCAGGTTCAAGCGATTCTCCTGCCTCAGCCTCCCAAGTAACTGGGACTACAGGCATGCACCACCACTCCCAGCTTATTTCTGTATTTGTAGTAGAGTTGGAGGTTTCACCATGTTGGCCAGGCTGGTCCCGATCTTTTGACCTCAAGATCCGCCTGCGTTGACCTCCCAAAGTGCTGGGATTACAGGCATGAGCCACCGCGCCTGGCCTATGGCTCTTTCATAGTTTGTTACAAACCTTCTTTTTTCTTCTAGTTTCAGAGAGTCTGGGGCTGTAAGGCTTTGAATCCCTGAGTCTTCTGAGGCATTGTGTTACAGTGATTCTCAAACTTCATTCAGCGTGCTCTGGTGAAACACAGAGCTGTGTCCTGCCCACCCAAGATTCCAGCAGATTCTAATAGATTGTGATTATAGGCAGCCCTCATCACTCAGGAACAGTGGGTAGTGGCTCACATTAAAAAAAAAAAACACTTTATTGAGATATATTTCACACACCATACAATCCTCCCATTTAAAGTTTTTTAGTATATTCAGAGTAGTGCAACCATCAGAATATTTCACAACATTTGTATCACTCTTAAAAAGAATGCCAAACCTGTAAGCAGTCACTCTCTATTTCTTCCAACTTTCCTCAATCCCCGCCCCAGCCCCAGGAAACCAGGAATCTATTATCTGTTTGTATGGATTTGCCTATTCTGATTAGTTCATATAAATGAAAATATACAACATTTGGTCCTTCATAACTGGCTTCTTTCACTTACTATAATGTTTTCAGGGTTCATCCATGCATCAATACTTCATTCCTTTTTATGGCTAATATTCCACTGTACAGATATACCACATTTTGCTTATTCATTCATCAGCTGATGAACATTTAGGTTGTTTCTTTTTCTTTTTTTCTGAGACAGAGTCTTGCTTTGTCACCCAGGCTAGAGTGCAGTGGCATATCATAGCTCACTTCATCCTTCACCTTGGCTCAAGTGATCCTTCTGCCTCAGCCTCCCAAGCTGTTGGGACTGCAGGAAGGCATCACCACTCCCAGCTAATTAAAAAAATTTTTTTTTGTAGAGGTGAGGGGGACGGTCTTGCTACGTTAACTAGGCTGGTCTCAAGCTCCTGGGCTCAAGTGATCCTCCCACCTTGGCTTCCTAAAGTGCTGGGATTACAGGGGTGAGCCACCACTCCTAATGTGGTTGTTTTTACTTTTTGGTTACTAGGTATTAGCCATGAATTAGTGCTGCCATGAACAGCTGTGTGCAACTTTTTATATGAACAGGTGTTTTCATTTCTCCTCGGTATATAGCTAGGAGTGAAACTGTGGAGTCAAATCGTAAATCTACGTTTAACCTTTTGAATTGTGCCACTGCACTCCAGTCTGAGTGACACAGTGAGATCCTGTCTCAAAAAAACAAAAAATACCTTTTGAGAAACTGCAGACTATTTTTCAAAGCAGGTGCACCACTTTACATTTCTGTCAGGAGTGCAAGAGGGTTTCAATTTCTCCAAATCCGGGCCAACATGTATTATTACCTGCCTTTGGTTATCGGCATCCTAGTGGGTGTGAAATAGTATTTCACTGTTTTTAATTTGCATTTTCCTGATAGCGAACACTATTGGGCATCTTTTCTTGTGCTTATTGGCCATTTGCATGTTTTCTTTGGAGAAATGTCTATTTAGATCCTTTGTTAATTTTTAAACTGGGTTATTTGCCTTCATTAAATTGTAGAAGTTCTTTATGTATTCCAGTAAGTTTCTTATCAGATATGTGAATTGCAAATATTTCCCCCCATTCTTTGGGTTGTCTTTTCACTTTCTTGATGTCCTTTGATGCATAAAAGTTTTAAATTTTCGTGAAGTTCAATTTTTTTCCTTTGTTGCATGTGGCTCATATTTTTGAGAAACGTTTCTAAAACGCAACTCGGAACTCTGGAAGCCTTGAGATCTCAGAGCTTGGTGGGGCTTTTCAGGTAACCTTTGAGGGGAATTTTCTCCATGTTTGAGGTTTCATTCCTCCTTCCCAGCCAGGCATGGCTCCTCTGAGCCAGGAGCACAGAGCCCCAGGGAACCTTTACTGGGTTTACATTCCCTCCCTCTCCTGAGGTCTGCCACAATAGAACAGCTGAAATGACAGTCTGGAAATGTCCTTTATTGTGAAAACTCAATGGCTTTTGTCTCTGGGATTTGAAATTTTCATGCAAGTGTTGGCAGCCAAGAATTAGGAAGGAGGAGGGAAAGAGATGGGGGAGTAAATGCTGCCACTGATTTCCATAGTAAGTCACCTCAATTCTCTGTTGTCTTGGTTTTCTCACTCATACAGTGGGGCGCATACCTCCATCTCCCCATCTCACTGGGGTACTGTGAAAGTGAATTCACCTGTATTTGTTAGACACCTTGAGATCTTGGATTAAAGGCATTACTGAGACACAAGGTATTATTATAACAATAAATGATTTAATAGCAGGGTGAGGCCATTGCAACAAGAACTGGTAGGAAGGAAGAGGCTCTGAGCTGTGGAGGGGCTGCAGCCTGAAGTCCCTGGTCCTGGACACAGGGTGTTATTCTTGGAGGTGAGACTGCGATTTCTCACAAGCTCTTTGGGCTGTTTCGGCTGAATTCAGCAGTTTTACTGAGTGTTTCTTATATGACTTCTACCAAAGGAAGATTACAATCTTTTTAGGAAGTCGGTGATATAAAGTAAAACTAAAACAATTATTAATAGAAACAATACAAGATACTATAATCAAGTGAATTGGGTATAACAAGTGTCAGAAAGAAACCGGAAGCAGTGGTGATTAAGAGAATTCCCTGTCATGACTTCCAGGTCTACCACCCACTAGCTGTGTGACTTTGACTTTGCCTCAGTTTCTTTTTCTGTTACTGCAGTTGTTTTTGTAAAGCACTTAGAAGAATGGCTAATACATAGTAAGCAGTCTCATGGTGGACCCACCTAGGCACTTGCCTGACACTGCTTTTGCTGGTTATATAACTTTGCCAAGTTGCTCCATGCCTCTAAGCCTCAGTGTTCTGTCTGCAAGATGGGGATTAGGATACCTCCTACCTCGCAAGGTGGCTGCGAAGATCCCGGGACACAGTTTGTGAAGAGTGTAGCACAGGCCCTCTGCATGGTGAGCATTCACTGAAGGACAGTTATGACTGTCACTAACACTGTGACGTGCCCTGGCTAAGGCGTTAAGGGTCCCTTACAAGTGGCTTAATTAAGTCGGGGCTTCTCTGGAAGCTGGAATTTGAAGCGGACCAGAAGGCTTTCGTAAGATTCAGGTGATAAGAAGGCAGAAACAACAACAACAAAAAGGTGAAAGCCTAAGGTTGGAAGGGGTGAGGACAAATTCTGGAAGACCAGAAGGGGAACTTGTCACTTTTCCCCTGGCCGGCGGGGTCTAGTAGAGCCCTAATGGAAGTTGATTTATCTCCGAGGAATCTCTGCTCTCACCTTCGCGGTCCCCGAGTCTGGGGCTCTGCAAGCCTCCGACACACCCTCCCTCCCTAAGGAATGTGGGCCCCGCTTTCTGGGCCTGCCAGACCGAGCGCCTACCGCTTCCTCCGCAGTCAGGAGCCTGGACGCTGCCTTCACCCCACCCTCCGCCAGGATCCAGTTTCAAAGTCACCTGAAAGCCATTTCCTTCCGCGCCAGCCCCGCCCCTCCCCTCGCAGTAGATCACCTGGAGCTTGCAATTGCCCAGAGTAGCATTTTGGGGCGGGCGCTTGTTTTATTTTAAACGAGACCTCTAGAAATCGTTTGCTCTACACCTGGATAACAAATACACCCCGTGGTTCTGATATCAGCGTCCCATTCCTCCTCCCAAGGAACTAGTGGCAACGTCTTACCAGTGGGCGTTGCTCCTCTTCCCGGGCCCCAGCCTGGGCTTCCCTCCTCAGGGCTTGTAGGGAACAGCATCGTTATTTTCGGGATCTTTATTGATGAATTATTACAGGTTTTTAGATTTATGCTCTTGCTCAAAGTCCAACATGCCTGTATTGAATGTCCCTGTCCAACATCCTCACCCCTTGCCCCAATTTCCAGGTGTGTACCTTTCCATGCGCACACGGTCATATACAGAGACATGAAGACAAACGGTTCTCTTTGTTTTAAAAAAACAGGGCCCTCTCAGACCACAGTGCAATCAAGTTAGGACTCAGAATTCAGAGAAAAAAACAAACAAACAAAAAAAAACAAACAAAAAAACCAAAAACAACGGGGTCCTCTATCATCCAGGTTTCTGTGTCTTACTTTTCCTATTTAACAGTTCCTTGAGCTGCCTTCAAGGTATCTGCTTTATCTCTTCCCCATCGGCTTTTCGGAGGTTTGGATTCACCTCTGTAAAGCGTCACAGGGACGGAGTTATGGTGAGGAATTCAAGACATGTCTTTCTGACTCGGAAAAGTGGAGACGACCTGCTCTGGTAGGGTCAGGATCCCCAGATCCGATCCCAGCTGGTGACTCACTTGGGAAAGCCCTCAGCCCCCTTCGCAGGGCCCAGTGTTCCCTGTCCGTGCAAGAGGGACGCTCTGGCCATCGGTGAGCTCTCGGGAGGCGGTGGTAGCAGGTCTGTAACACCAGGGTGACCCCACCACGTGCGTCTTGGAATCCAAGAGCGTCTAGGCTGCCCGGGAGGGGCAGGCGGCCCGCGGGACCGACCCTGCCGGGGCGCGCGCTCATCACCCTGCGGGCGTTAATCATTAGCCGCACCCTGGCTCCGCCGCCGCCGCAGCCTCACCCTGGCTCGGGCTCGCCGCGCAGCGAAGGTTCCCCGGCCCCCGCGGAGCCGCCAATTGCTGGACCGCAGCCGCGGGCCGGAGTCTCCACCCACAGGAAAAATTCCTGGCCCGCCCCTCCCTCGCTCCCTCATTCCCTCCCGCCCTCCCGCTGCAGCTCCGGCTCCGCTCCCCGACTTCCTGCCCCGCGCAGGGAAGCCGCGCGCTGGCTGGGGTCCCCGGGGGCCGCGTCCTGGCGGGTGGACGGGCTGGCGGTGGGCGGGAGCGGCGGGCGGCCTCAGCCTCTGCCGAGAGCGACTTTCAAACTCGCGCCCGCGTCGCGGCAGCACCTGGCTAGCCCCGCACCCAGTGCGTGTCCCAAGCCCGCGGAGCGGCGACCGCTCGGTGAGTGTCCCCGGATCCTCCCCTCTCCCTTCTCGGCTCTGCCGCCTGCAGTCGCCGAGCGGCGATGCCCGCAGTCACGCCGGGGCTCCTGTCCCCGCGCGGCCCCCGTGCCAGCCGCCTGCGGGGTGAGGACCCGGGCGACCGGGGAGGGCCTGGGACTGTGTGGGCTCCTGCCAGGGCCACCCTGCTGCAGAGGGCGCGAGCGCAGGAGGGTCGTGCTGGGAGGCGTTTTCTGTCTTTTTTCCCCCTCCACTCCGGAAACAAAAGGGGCAAATGCACCGGGTGGCTCCAGAGAGGCTCAGTTTGAAATCCAGGAAGCCCGCGAGGCCGCGCGCGCCCGAGAGCTGGTGTTTGGCTGGAGCTGTGGGCCGGGCGGGCGGACTCTTCTGCGCGGGGACCCGAGCTCTGCTCCTGACTGCCCGGGAGGCGCCTGCAGCCTGTTCCGGGTTGGTGCCGCGCGGTGCTCGCTGTTGTTGGGAATCTCGGCTACCTGTCCGGGAGCGAGGGGAGCCGGGGCCAGAAGAGGGGAGGGGAAAGCACAGAGGCCACCGGCCGCCTCGACCTTGCCCACTTCTGAAGTCCGTTTGGTTCTTCGCACCCTTCTCTCAGCCCGTTGGTTTGGAAAGCCTGGACAAAGCGTGCAAGCTTAAATTTTTAAGGCGTTGTTTAGATAGCTACTTTGTCTCTTTGGGGCGACTTTGGAACACAAAAGGAAGAACGGAGGGGGAAACGGAATGGTTGGAGGTGGAGAGGTGTGACTTTGGGGGAGGGTGATGTTAGAGGCCCACGGAGAGTTTCATCCTCGTGGTCACTCGCTAATCTGTTGACAGATGTAGGTGCCTCCTGTACCCTGCTCTGGGGCCCCCAGCAGGAGACCCACACTGCATTCACCTTACAGGGAACCCTGGACTGCGGGTTCCCAGTTTCTCCCCAGCCATGCCTCTGCACGCAGCCCAGTCACATGGCCCTTGCTCAAGAATAATAAGCAGGGAGGGTAATGACAGTCCGGAGCGGGGGAGGGGCCGCGCTGAGCGCCTCGGGCCGCCTAACCTTCAGCAAAGAGGCTTTCCGGGCTCTCCTTTGTTGGACAAGGATGGGATCTTGAGTGACTAAACCCCAACTGTTCCCCAGGAGGAAACCTAGGAAGAACCAAAAGTGTACATTTATCTCTCTGTTATTCATCTCTCCCCTGTGGTTCTGGGCTGGCCCCCTGGATGGAATGGCCTCACCTCCCCTTTCGACACCTGCTGTCCCCCACTCCCTTCCTGGAAGATGGGACCACCCATTGGCTCCCTGGGTAACTTGCCCTGGGGATAGGTCAGGGAGTTGGGGGGGCAGAGGTACCCAGAAGCCAAGTCCTAGCTGCTGAGGGAGTGATGCATGGAAGAGCTGCTTTGGGGGGCTTTTCTACTGCCTTTAATTAGAAGTGGCATGGCAGGGGAATTGGAAAGAGCACTGGACTGGGAGTCCAGCACAATTTTATGCCTGAGTTTTAGACCTGGCTCTTCTGCATAGCATGGAAGATGGATGGAGTTGAAGGTTGAGAGTCACTTGGGCTGGAAGGCCCCTCTGATTAGCCTACTCCATTTACTCGTGAAGGCGGCAGAGCCCAAGAGGGGTGAGGTGATTTCAGCCTGGGTCCCTGTTGGCCATGTAGAAACCAGAGCTCAGATCTCCTCATTGTCTGATCTGTGTTTTTTCCAACATGATCTGGTCAATTCACTTATCTTTTCTGACTCAGTTTCCACATGAATAAAGTGGGATTACTTGCCTGCTCTTCCTCATAGGAGCTGTGGTCAGGATCAGAGGAAGCCTCATTTGTGGAAAGTGCTCCGTAAACTCCTGTTAAAAATAAAGGGCTCACAGTGGATGAGAAGGGAGTCTCCCAATGGTTTTAGAATTTGCTGGCTGTGTCCCATGTGTGTGCCACAAGGAGATGTTGGATACCAGGAGCCACTGGTGGATGTTTAAAACACCCTGGTCTTAATAATTCAGCTCCAGAGTAAACATTTGCCTTACCAAATCCACTGCTATCCCAGGGTCACTGTTTGTGCCGGAGGAGGTCAAAGGCCACCGCTTGTGGGATGACTGGGGTGGAGGGGGAAGGCGCCTGAGTTGCAGATGTATACCTTGCCCCTTCTCTTCTACTGGCTCCCAGAACCTTGTGAAGGCTCCAGCTGTAAGCCTGGGGGTGCTGCCACAGGCCCAGGCCGCCCTGGCCTCGGAGGGTTAAAAGCGAAGCCCTCTGGCTATTCTCTGTTGTGTTGGGTGTTGCAAGGACTCTGGGAGAGTGTTGCTTTTGCAGCTGCACTCAGGGCTGTCTTCGGCTTCTCATCTGTGCCCCCTCCCCCATCCCAGGCTGCCCCTCTGGCCCAGGCGACTGCTCTGTCCCGCCTCTCTGGCCAGCTGCATGTCCACAGGCCTTTGTTCCATGGCTGCAAGCCCGCCCTACTCCACCCTCCCTCCCCAGCAGAAGCCCTCCAGCTGGGGCCCTGGCAGCTGGAAATCACAACCGCCAGCAGGAAGGGGCTACTGGAGCCCCTAGCAGACTTGGCAGACCCTCGTTTCCTCTTGTCAAGTTCATCTGGGTCCCCCCAACTCACCTCTCGTCAGATTCCCACACCATCTTTTCTCATCTCTCCTTTCTTCCTCTGAATGGACAGATTATCTTTTTCCGCCAATACTCATGCCTCTTAGTTCTATTTTAAAATACTCTATTCATTCATTTAACAGCTAAGGAGTTAGCACCTACTCTGTACGAATGCTAGATGCAGAAGACACAGCAGTGAAGAAAATATACAATAATTATTGACCTCATAGAGCTGACTTTAGCAGGAGTGACAATAAAGGTTGAAATAGGGAGTGCATTAGTGATAATCAGAAATAAAAAGTATGATAGGGAAGGTAGGTGTGAATTGTCATGGAAGGGCTGAGGTGACAGTTTAGATAAGGTGGCCGGGGAGGCTTCTGGGAGGAAGGTACTTTTGGGGTGATGCCTGAAGGAGGTATTTTCCTTCATCTCTGCCTTCTCTTCCCTGAAGCCCAGTTCATCTCACTGTGGCATCGAGGAACAGGGTTTGGAGTGGGACGCACCTTGGTTTCAAATCCCCGGCTTGACAGCTCACCAGCTCTGTGTGCTTTGACGTGGTGCTGAATTCCTTTGAGCTGTGTTTCTCACCTATAGCAGGGAATTAGTCATCATACCTACCACATGTGGCATCATGACCATGTACAGTGAGATGACATGGTGAATGCTTAGCAAAGATGATAGAGAGCTTCCATAAATTATTTCTCCAACCAAGTTCTGCAGGGCTAGCATGAGATAATTAATGTCATTGCTAAGGACTCTAGGTGCAAAGCTTTTCATTTTAGGTATTGGGCAGCAGTGGGGAATTAGAGGGAAGGGAAGATAGAAAACCTTGGCAAAAACTTTGTAGTTAGGGAGCCTTTCCTGCCCTACCCTAGATTGCAGATGGCTGAGGACGTGGGACTTCCAGGTGTATGCTATGTGCCACCCCCACTGCGTCCCCACAGATAGGATGACTGGGGCAGCCCTGACCACCCCGCTCTTGCTTTGGAATTCCCCCTACTTCCAGCCAGCCCCAGTGAATCACACCTCCCTGTCCTCCCCACTCTGCCTCACAGCTGTCTGCCCCTCCCCCAGCCTCCTGTAGGTAAATTATTCCTGGAGGTCGATGCCAGCTGGTGGGAGAGGACCAGGGGTAGGGAAAGTGGGGGAGGGTGTAGATGGTGGGTGGAGCTGTCCTAGGAAAGCCCAAAAAGGTAGCTAGAGGATTCTGGTGGAGGCTCTGAGAAGGCTCGGAAGACCAGTAAGGGTTTGCCATGGACCAGAATTTAAAGTAACAGAGTGACAGACACAATGAGAGCTCAGCATCCTCTGCCTAGCTCCTAGTCTAGCTCCCAGCAGCTTCCACTCAGCTGATCTGATGAGTCTCCGCCCCTCTCTGCTGGTACCACAGCCTCGAAGGGAGGGGTGTAATCTAAAGTACCGCTGTCATAGTCTGTGGTGAGTGGCTTCCTGGGGACCCTGCCCTAGCTCAGGAAGCGAGGGATGGGCAGTGGAGGGTGAGGCCTAGGGAAGTGGTCATGGTGAGATCCACCCCCCTGCCCCACCCCCCAAGTGTGTGGCTGCATGCTCAGGGCAGCCAGGCAGGCCCTGTGATGAAGGAACTTCCTGGACCTGCCAGTTGGTGTCTGGAGACGGGTAAAAGCTAGATGATCTGATATCAGAGGAAGGTGCAAAGAGGGCCCCGAACAGCCCCAATCATGTTAGCGTTGGGTGACCTGAAGTCAGGAGAAAGAAAACTGGATGGCATGGACTAAACTGATCCGAAGGGGGCCCATCTATAGCTGCTGGTAGCCCCACTATGTGTTGGCTGCCTGGGGATAAAGGCTGACCTAGCTAACTGGGTTGCTGTGTGAGGCCAGGAACAGTGCTGGGCTCATCTTTGTGCCCAGATGGCATTGAGAATGGTACAAAGTGTGATCAACAGGATGTGATGGGCTTGGGCTGGAGTCCCACCCTGAGAGTGATCTGGGCTTGGGGTCTCATCTGCTGCAGTTTTTGTTCCATGGGACCCTACCACTGCCTTCTTGCCCCTAGATAATCCCATGGGATTGGGGGAAGAAGGCAGTGGTAGGGTGGAGTCCAGCCCTAGGTGGGCCGTTGCCATCAGGGATTGAAAGCGCTAGGGAGAATAGGGCTTTCTACAGTTATCTCAGCTGACCTTCAGGGAGGGAGCCCTTATGTAAGCTCAAGGAATGGAGTTTTAAGGACTTGCACTCTCTTTCATGCCGAGCAGATTTGGGCTGAACACAGCCAGAGTAGGGTTCTCGTGGGCACAGTGGTAGCTGTGCATGCGGCCTTTTGTGAAACACAGTTTGAGGTCCTGCAAGTTGATCTGATTATCGCCAGAATCTGGGCTGGGACTGGAAGGGAAAGATGCAGGAGGAGTGAAGTCTGTTTTACCTTGGGGACAGAGTCCCAAGAGGAGAGATGGGTCCTACAGGTGCTGGAAGCTTTTAACCCACATCCTTTACTTCCCAGGCTGTGAGACTGTGTGTGTGTGTGTGTGTGTGTGTGTGTGTGTGTGTATGTGTGTGTATGTGTGTGCACGTGTGTGCACGTGTGTGCGCATGCGCGCAAAGTATTTATTGAAAAGGAACCAGTCTTCTCATACAGCTTCTGTTCTTCCAGCTTATTGCTATATCCCCAGGGCCTGTCGTACACTAGGATTCCAATAAGTATTTGTTTAATAAGTAAAACCCTACTATGTGATGAGATCTTAGGAATTAAGGAAACGTTCACATTCTTTATAAATATTCGGTCCTGACAAAGAATGCCCATAAGTTTCTAAGAAGTTAACCTGTAGTCAGCTGTTCTGACACTAGGGCAGGAAGCCCTGTATTCCTGCAGCATGTAGGAAGGAGACCTACAGTCATTGGAACCTGTCTTCCAAGGCTTGCTACACATTTTGCTACCTTGCAAATTGGCCCCAAAGTGGACAGCAAGGTGTGCTTATAGTGTTGGATATAGTTCTTCCCATAACATGTTCCATAATATGCAATAACACCTCTCCTACCCTAAACTCTTATTTAGAACTCAGCTACCCAGCAGCCTTGCTTATTTGCATGTAGCCAAGAAGGTCAAGGACTCAAGCTCCTACATTTTTCTTCATACCAGCCTCCTCAGATCCTGTTTAACTTACATATAAGCTGTGTCATCCTATTTTCAAGTTTGGAAGAAGCAGCAAATAAAAGGGTAAAGGCCGGGTGTGGTGACTCATGCCTGTAATGCCAGCACTTTGGGAGGCTGAGGCCGGTGGATCACCTGAGGTTGGGAGTTTGAGACCAGCCTGGCCAATATGGTGAAACCCCATCTCTACTAAAAATACAAATATTAGCCAGGTGTGGTGGTGGGCACCTGTAATCCCAGCTACTCGGGAGGCGGAGGCAGGAGAATCACTTGAACCCAGGAGGCGGAGGTTACAGTGAGCCGAGATTCTCACCATTGCACTCCAGCCTGGGTGACAAGAGCAAAACTCTGGCTAAAAATAAATAAATACATAAAATGAAAGAGAATAAAGAAACCAGCATAGAGGGGGAAAAATGACTACAGTGCAGAGTTGGCAGTGAGAGCAGACAGAGATAAAAACTCCAGGAAAAGCAAGTGGTTGCAGAAGAGCTGGGGGTCTTTTTTTGGGGGAATGGCTTGGGATCATCAGTTTGATAATTGAGGCTTTGCTGGTAGCTGTGACCCAGAGTCATCAAGAAAAGGTTAAATGATGTTCTCTTGACTCTGTTTAGGAAGGCAGGGAAGTGTATAACAGATTTTTAAAGATTCCCAGTCAGGTTGGCTAAAATTTTAAGTGTTGATAGTTAGGTAATAGTAACACTAATCCTTTCAACAAGGCCAAGTAGGTGGTTTACCCCCTTCCCTCACCCCCAGATGAGGAAACCTAGTCCCCACGAGTTGGGTAAGTTGCTCAGGATCGCTCAGCTAATACTTGGCAGGGGTGGGGTTTGAACTTTTGGAGCACACTCTTAGCCCTACACAACGCTGTTTTGAAACTGCACAATCTTGCAAATGCTGCTTTTTGGATGCCCTCTCCCTGCAGGGGTTCCAGCTGGCTGAGGTTTTACTGTGTTACAGTAGAGCCTGGATGTGTCCAATCTTAATTCAGCTCCACCCAAGCAGATTGCCAGTTATCCCAAAGGGTGTTTGTCTCAGTTGAAACAAGAGTGCTTTTAATGCATTTACATCGTAAGCACCTACCTGGGTGTCACACAGCACTTTCTGAAGCCAGAAAATGACAGGGAGGAGTTGCAATTTAAAACCTCCCAGGGCTCTTTCCGCAGGAGCTTTGTTCCTTTGTTTGGGTCTGGAAACTGGGGAAGGATGCTGTGCTGTGCAGCCTAGGTGCCTGTTGCCCCAGCTGGTCTCCAGGGAGGCTGGGGCCCATCCCTGCATAGGAGTCCCCATGTTCCCACCTTCTAGATCTGGCACATGTTGGTTTTCTTTTTCTTTTTGTTGAGACAGGGTCTCACTCTGTCACCCAGGCTGGAGTACAGTGGCACAATCATGTGTCACTATAGTCTCGACCTCCCATCCTCAAGCAGTCCTCCCACCTCAGCCTCCTGAGTAGCTGGGACCATAGGCACTGCTACCACACTCAGCTAATTTTTTTTTTTTTTAATTTAGGTAGAGACAGGACCTCACTATGTTGCTCAGCCTGGTCTTGAACTCTTGGGCTCAAGAGATCCTCCCGCCTCAGCCTCCCAAAGTGTTGGGATTCCTGGCATAAGCCAGCGTATCTGACCTTCTAATTTAACTTTTGCTTCCCACACGTACTTTTTAAATTAATCTGGAATGTATTTTTTTATATGACACTGGTTCATATAAAACCTCATGAGGAGCTTAAAAAGCATACTGATACCTGAGTCTCACCCCGGATTGGATCAATAAAATAAAAATACCTTGGGGGTAGGGGCCAGGCATGGTTATGAAATGCCCCCGATGACTTTTATGTATAGCCATGGTTGAGAACCACTCAACCTTGTAAGATGGAACTGATCTTGTTTTTTCCAGAAGAATAGCCATTTTTTTTCCAGCACTGGTTATTTAATAGTCTATATTATTTTCTACTGACCAGTTTATTTTTATGATGTTCATTATTTATATATATATTTGTTTTTTATTTTATAGCTTTGTTGAGATATATTTCACGTATTTTAAAATTCGCCCATGTAAGGTGTATATTTCACTGGTTCTTAGTATATTCAGTGTTGTGCAGTCATCACCACTACCTAAGTTTAAAACATTTTTAGAAGTCCAGTGCGCTATCCATTATGCCACAGAACCAGACTGTTTAAAACGTTTTTGTCCCCCCTAAAAGAAACCCTGTGCCCATTAGCAGTCATTTCCCATTTTCCCCTTCCCCCAGTCATAGGCAACCACTAATATGCTTTCTGGCTCCAAACTTGTCTATTCTGGATGTTTCATAAAAATGGAATCATAAAATATGTAATCTTTTGTGACTGTCTTTTTTTCATTTAGCCTGAGGTTTTCAAAGTTCACCCATTTGTAGCGTGTATCAGTACTTCATTCTTTTTTTCTGCTGAATAATGTTCCTTTGTATGGATATCATACATTTTGTTTATCATACATTTTGTTTAGCTGATGTACTGTTGAGTTATTTCCACTCTTTGGCTATTATGTATACTGCTGATATGAACACTGATGTACAAATTTTGTGTGGACATATGTTTTCAGTTCTCTAAGGTGTATACCTAGCATTAGATTGCTTGGTCATGAACTCATGTTTAACTTTTTGAGGAACTGCTAAGTTGTTTTCCAAGTAGGCTTAACTATTTTACATTCCTACCAGCAATGTACAACAGTTCTGATTTCTCCAGATCTTTACCAACACTTGTTATTGTCCATCATTTTGATTTTAGCCATCCTGGTTGGTATGAAGTAGTATTAATTATGGTTCCAGGAGCATTTCCCTAATGTCAATGATGTTGAACACCTTTTCATGTGTTTATTGGGCATGTGTATATCATCTTTGGAGAAATGTCTTCAGATTCCTTGCCCATTTTTATATCGAATTGTCTTTTTATTATTGAATTGCAAGGGTTCTTTATGTATTCTGGATATAAGTTCATTGTTAAATATACAATTTACAGATTTTTTTTTTTCCATTCTGTGGTTTGTCTTTTCACTTTCTTGGTAGTGCACTGTGAAACAAAAGTTTAACATTTTGATGATGAAGTACAGTTTATTTTTGCTTCTGACACTAGCGCTTTTGCTGTTGTACCTAAGAAACCATTGCTCACTCAGGTTCATAAAAATTTCCTCCTATCTTTTCTTCTTAGAGTTTGTTAGTTTTAGCTCTTACATTTAGGGCTATGACACATTTTGACTTTTTTGTATATGATGTGAAATAGGTGTCCAGATTCATTTTTGTGCATGTGAAGATCCAGTTGTCCTAGCACCTTTTGTTGAAAAGATTATTCTTTCCCTATTGAATTGCCTTGGCACTTTGTTGAAAATCAATTGCCAATAAATGTGATGTTTTATTTCTATAATCTCTATTCTCTTTCATTGATCTATATGTCTTTCCTTATGTCAGTACCACATAGTCTTGATAACTATGGCTTTGTAGTAAGTTTTGAAATCAGGAAGTATGAGTCCTCCAACTTGGTTCTTTTTCAAGGTTGTTTTGGCTATTCTGGGTCCCTTGCTTTTCCATATGAATTTTGGGATCTGCTTGTCAATATCTGCAAAAAGAAAATCAACTATATTTTGATAGAGATTGTGTTGTATCTTTAGATTGATTTGTTGAGTCTTGACAATGTTAAGTGTTCCATTCCATGAACAAGGAATGTCTTTTAGGTCTTCTTTAACTTCTTTCAACAGTGTTTTGTGGTTTTCAGCATACAAGTCTTATACTTCGTTCTTTAAGTATATTCCTAAGTATCTTAATTCCTCTTATGATTGCTTATTGCTAGTGTACAGGAATAAAATAGGTTTTTGTGTATTGATCTTGTACTCTGGTACATTGCTGAACACTTTTATTGGTTCTAATAGTTTTATAGTAGATTACTTAGGATTTTCCATATACAAGTTCATGTTATCTATGAATAAAGAAAACATAGTGACGAGACTGGATATCCTTGTCGTCTTCCTAATCTTAGTGAAAAAGCATCATCTATCTCAAGTATGATGTACCTGTGGGTTCTTCATGGATGCTCTATGTAAGATATTCTCTATGTAAGATATTCTCTTCTCTTCCTAAAGTGTTGAGTGTTTTTGTCCTAGAGGAGTGTTGGATTTTGTCAAAATTTTTTTCTGGGTGTACTGAAATGATCAGGTGATTTTTATACTTTATCCTATTATCAACTTGAATTATATCATTAATTTTTAGATGTTAACCTAATCTTGCATCTCTGGGATAAATCCCACTTGGTCATAGTGTATATTCCTTTTTATGGTTGCTAGATTCAATTTGTTAGTATTTTGTTGAGGATTTTTGAGTCTATGATCATAAGGAATGTGGGATTGTAGGTTTCTTTTTTCTGATATCTTGTCTGGTCTTGATAGCAGGATAATACTGTCTTCATAGAATGAGTTGGGAAGTATTTCCTGCTCTATTTTTTGGGGGTGAGAGTTTGTGAGGAATTGATATGAATTATTCTTTAAATGTTTCATAGACTTCACCAGGGAAGCTGTCTAGTCCTGGGCTTTTCTTTGTTGGAAGTTTAAAAGTTACTAATTCAATATCTTGTTTAGGATTTTTCTGTCTAAATCTATCAGTGGTTTGTGCCATTTCAGAAATTTGTCTGTTTCACCAAAGTTATCCAATCCATTGGCATATAGTTTGTGGCATTTCCTTATCATCCTTTAAGATCTATTTTGTCTTTGGTGTTCTGCATTTGTACTACATACAATATGTCTAAATGTGGGCTTATTTGAAATTTAACTTGGTGTGTGCCTTCCATCTGAGGACTAATGTCTATTCTCAGTTCTGGAAAATTCGTGTACATTATCTCTGAAATTTGCATCTCCCCCATTTCCTCTTTTTTCTCTGTGGACCTCTAAGTCTTATTAATGTTCATATTTCCTATCTTATTTCTTTCAACTAAATTCAGGATGGTTTCTTCAGTTTATCTTTCACTTAACTAATTCTCTCTTTAGCTGTGTTTAATTTTCTATTTATTGAGTTTTAAATTTTAATATTGAATATTTTATTTTCATGTAGTGCTTTTTCTAATTGGCCTGTTCCTTACCCCCTAATACTATCATGTTCTTTTATTATGATTTTTATTTCTTTTATATTTCCAATCATTTAAACTATTCATCTTTAAATATCTATTGTAGACCTATTCTTTAATTTCTAGTTCTTTGAGTGCCAGTTTGTTCGATTTTTTGACTTATGATAGTTTGTTTCCTTGTGTGGTTTGAAATTTCTGTGTCAGGTTTCTCTTCAGTGGTTATAGAGGGTGGGATACTTCAAAGCAAGATTTTGGAAGCGTTCACTTATTGGTGATGATGAGGTCTAGGGCATATGAGACGTGTGAGTGGATGGCTATGGTGGGGTAGAGGAAAAGACTGTTGAAAGGCTCATCCCCCAGATCTTCACATGTTTGGCTGCTTCTTACAATACAGGTCTCTGCTCTAGAGTCACCTCTTTAATGCTTTCCCAGGCCTCCCTAGCTAGCAGAAATTCCCATGCTCCAGTCATACTCTGTTTTCCCTCCTCTATCTTTTTCATAGCACTTACACACTCCAAAAATGTATTCGTTATTTGTCTACCTTTTTGTGGCCATCTTCCTCATTGGAATGTAAGCTCCATGAGAACAAGGATTTGTCTTACCCACTGCTGTGTCCCTAGCACGTGGCACATGGTTTATACTGTCAATAAATGTGAGTGAATTTGAATAGTCTTCTTTTCACACAGGAAGTTGTCCCAGCCATGATTCTGAAGCTTTCTTCTGGGCTGGGTATGACCGGGCAGCAGAGAGGAGGTGAACAGCTCGGCCTTCCCTTCCCAAACTTATGTCTGTGCTCCCACAGGGGCTGCCTTTTTCTCCCAGCACAACAGCCCCCAAAATACCATCCATCCTGTGTGTTTCCACCTTCTTCTGGCACATTTTTACGCAATGGCCAAAATGAGAAGTAGGGATTTGAGTACCAGAGGACCTGGGGGAGAAAAGAGCATAAAACGCTGGAAGACCTGGTTCTCGTTACTGAGTTGAGGCAACAGAACACTCAGAGAAAACAGTGTGGGATGCTTGCCACTCACTGAGCCCTGTGCAGGTTGGTGCCCCTGCTGCGAGAGTGTGTGGGTGGAGAAGGAAGGCCTGAGGAAGGCCTGCGTCTCGGGTTGTCTACTGCTGGTCGTGTACCATTTCTGGAGGCATCTACAGGTGAGTTATGATTTCCCAGGTGACTCCATTTTGGCTCCTTTCTGAGGTTGTCCCATACTCTAGGAACTTCTTGTGAGCAAACAGTGTTTCTTGTTAAAAAGCAAAAAGGGCTTGAGAGCATTCCTATGAGGTGGGGAGAGAGATGGCCATCTTGGCTCCGTCTCTCAGGCTCTGTGGGATGTCATGTAGAGAATGGTGAAGGGCGCAGGGGTCATGGATTCCAGCAAACCCTGGCTCCCCCACTTCCCTGACTGTATGGCCCTGGGTACCTGCGTGTTGTGAGATTATGTAGAGAATGTGTTTTGCCTGAGGTCTGGTACACTCTAATAAATGCAGGCTGAGATTATTTCAGCCAGGCATTTGGGGAGCCACTTGTGCCTCCGTTTCCTGACCTGTAAAATAGGGATGCCACCTGCCCTTTCTCTCTGCCCCCACTATTGTGAGGGCAGAAGGGTTAATTATCCTCCGGCCTGGAGGGCCTGGGGTGGGGGAGGTGCTGCATAAACAGAGCATTGTTGTGCTGGTGAATGATCTGGCTTTGTTCTGGAGTCTTCAGTATTAGACTTCCTGCAGTTAGTATCCCTGTGCTTCACTGCTGGAGGTACTTGCAGGTCCTCAGCCCTGTGGTGCTCACCTCTTAGAGCTGTGGTCTAGGTCCTCACCCAGTGGGGACCTGCAGAATTGTGTTGGGAAGTGGCATGTCCTGGGCTAGGGCTCCCCAGCAATCAGGAATGAGAGAAATGCAGAAAGTATGACCCACACGCGGAACTGGTTCTGAATAGAACGTTTATTGACGAAGTTTTGCAGGAGGCGGCGGGCGCTTTAATTCCCGAGGCTGTTGGTGGCAGCCCGCTGCTCGCCCCAAGCCTGTTAACTGCTGGGCTGCCAGTGCTGGGGACGATGTGGCTGCCCGGCCCCTTGCCACCCTCATGGTGCCCGAATGGGAGCCCTCTTGAGGAAAGCGGTAGGTACCCGGCCGGGGCCAGGCCAGGGGATGGGAATGGGGTGGGATGAGGCTTTCTCAACTCTGGGCCTCTAAGCCTTGCCGGACTCCCCCAGGAAACCCTGCCAGTCACAGGCTTTAGGGCAAAAGGCAGATTCTTCCCTTGTGGGTTAGACACTGAGGACTATAAAGGGAGCAGGTGTAGGGGAGCTGCTCTTCTTAGTGGTCTCCATGTGGCTGGGTGACAGCAAGACAGTCCTGTGTTCCTTTTGGAAGTGACTGTAAATGCTTCTGCCAGAGGCTTCGGGGGAGACTTATCGTCTTGAACATTTGGAGTTGGGTAGTTAGAGAAGGTCGTGTAGGACCCTGCACACACACACACACACACACACACACACCCCCGCACACATACGGAAAAGCAGAGTTAATCTCCCACTTCTTCCTGATGTTTCCTTTTCCCAGAATCCACAGAGAGTGGTTGTTTTGAATCAAACCATGGTAGCTGGCAGAGCAGATGAAAGGAGGTTATTCCCCTACCCTGTGTCCTCCCTGGGGTCAGCAGACCTGGACCTGATCCTGGCACCCACCACTTCCATAGCTCCGAGCAGCAGGAACATGGAGGTTGGGGCAGATTGACCCCAAATCAAGGCCTCACTTTTCTAGGAGTAGACACTGCCTGGGCTGTGTCTCTACATGTGTGCACCCCAGAATTGGGATTGGGTGACACTGCCCCACCGGTGTGAATTCTGGTCCATGTACCCTCCCAGCTGAGGCAGGAAGTGCCCCTCCTCTACCCAGGAACTGGTTGGATGAGTTTCTTAGGTCTCTCCGGTGAGGCCCCTTAGAAGGGGAACATGGTTGATGGGGAAGGAGCTATGGGTGGAGAGGGGCCCCCTGTGTTCTATAGGATAGGGGAAGTATGTGTGGCCCTGCTAGCTGAAGTGCTAGCCACCTTTGTGAATTTACACATGTATGTGTGTGTGTCCATGTGTCCATAAGGTCTGCTTTGGAAATCCATGCTCCTAACTTCTCTGGGTCAGGCATCAAGCCCACGGTCAGAGCCCAGGGCAAAGAAGGGGGGTTTGTTGGAGCTCTTTTCTTGCTGTATCACCTGTGAGGAAGAGGCCTGAGGGAGGAGAAGGCTGGAGTTGTTTACGTTACTTTCTGGATCTGGACTCATTCTTAGAATTGGGAAGGGAGTTGTTTTAGGGAATTGCCCTGGCAGCCTTGCCCCCAAGCCACCGTTCTGATGCCCTTAGGAAGCGAAAGTGAAAACTGGGGGGAGAAAACCCTCGGGTAGTAAGATGCACACGAACTCCTTCCCCAGCCCAGTTGAGAGCTGTTGGCCGGAAATCCCAATGAGAGATTTCTTCCATTTAAGAACTGGCATGTCAGTTGTCTATAGTAGATGTTCTCTTCCTGCTCTAGAAGCAGTTAGTTTCTATGTAGCTTCATCTCTTCACGTTTATGTTGGGTCTCATTTCTTCCCCCTTTACATGGGTTGGAATGGGTCTCATTCTTCTTTCTAGCTGATGTTCTCTTGATCTCTCGCTCCTCCTTGAAGCTGTCTCTGAACAGCCAGCACCTTCCTGGGCTTCTGCATTCTTCCTGAACACTCCTTGGCTCTAGGGACACCTGCGGCCACAGCCCATATCATGGTTTGGACCTTTTTAGGGCACGTTCTTACACCTCGTCTCACGGAGCCGCACTTCCACGTGTCTTGGTAGTTGTTCTTCTAGACCTGTCTTGGATCTGTCCTTTCCCACAAAGCCACGTGGATTCCTTCCATCTGTCCTTGGCCTGCCTTGCAGCCTGGCCTCTTGTTGCCAGATGCCCGGGGCCTGGGGTGGTCTGGGTCCTCTCAGGACTCAGCTGCTCCCTTGGCAGCGAATGCACTCAGATCTCTTCTTCACCTGGCAAAAGCTTACTCATCATTTATGACTCAGCTAAGTTGTCACCTCCTCCTAGAAAGCTTTCTGGTCCCCCAGGTAGCACTAGCTACTCCTTCTTCTGTTAGCACAGTTTATTTATTCATGCTTTTGTACTAGGACTCAAGGCATTATTTTGTGAATACTCTGTTTATTTGGCCATTTTTCCTTCTGAAGTTCAAGTTCTTCAAAGACAGGGACAAGGTCTTATTCATGTCATATCCCCGAGGCCTGGCATTCGTGTTCAGGAGTGTTGAATGAATTCCCAAACTGGAAGCAGTCTTGAACTCCCATACTGCTCACGACTGGATACTCTCCTCCTTTTCTTACAGATGCACTTGTCTTGTTTTGCATTATATAATGTAAGCTCTGAAGAGTAGGGTCTGTGTATGATCTGTCCTCACTGCAGGGCTGCCATGATGTCTTTGTAGACAGCTTGGGTAGGAAGATTACTAGGCTCATCTTCAAATCAGAGAGAGATTGAGGCACAAAGAGCACGCTGACTTGCTCCTGATCATGCAGTGGCTAGGCAGAGCTAGGGTAGTTCGGAGGCGTGCTGGCTACAGACCCCGGGCTCTTTCACACACATTCTTCTGCTTTTCCTTTTTTTGATATTCCCCGTGACTTAGGAATGGGTCCACACTAGAGCCTTTCCCAGTACCTTGCCGTTTTGTCTCATGCCCTGGCCCTCCCAGATGTCTACCCTGCAGATGGGTTTACAACCCAGGGACCAGTGTCAAGGATGGTTTTTGTTAATCACTTATTTGTGCTTTTGCTGTCTCAAGTTGCCTTCACTTCTGCTGTTGCTCAGGCCTGCCATGCCCCATGGCCATGTTCCTCTCCAGCCCCCAGTAGTACATGCCATCTCTCCATGTGGATCCCTGAGGAATGTGCCATGTCTGCCATAGGGGTGGGATTCGGACTCATTTATGCTTCATTTCTTGGTTTGACCTCCTGTTGGGTATGGGTATCAGACAACTTTTCCTTTCCAGCTGAATTGCTATGTGTCTGCCCTTATAAGATAATGGTCTACTTTCTGGCCAAAAAGGTGAAACTCCATCTCTACTGAAAATACAAAAATTAGCTGGGCGTGGTAGTGAGTGCCTATAGTCCCCAGTTGCTCGGGAGGCCGAGGCAGGAGAATCACTTGAACCCGGGAAGCTGAGGTTGCAGTGAGCCAAGATCATGCCATTGTACTCCTGCCTGGTGACAGAGTGAGACTCCATCTCAAAAAAATAATGGTCTGTATTGATGTTGAGATCATAGAAGATGGATAAACACATGGGTGGTGGGGGAAGGTTAGGTCATGCTGGTTCACGAAGTTTAACTTGTATCATTAATTTGAGATGTGGGTCAAACATTCTAGGTACAAGTCAGAAAAATCTCTTTGTCTTGGTGGCTGCGGAACAATTAAGTGATTTATCTATCATCATCACCACCACTGTTCTCGGTGGGTGTCCTGTGTGTCAGATGTACGGGTTACTTACTTGTATCATCTCAACCCTGGAGACAACCCAGTCAGGTTGGCAATATTACTGTGCCTATTTTCCTGATGAGGACCTTGAAGCTTGGTGAGGTGAAGTGACTTACCCAAGGCTACATACAGCCAGGAAAAGTGGAGGACCTGGAATTCAAACTAGGTCTGGCTGATTCCAAAGCCTGTGGATGAGTTGACTGCCTTTGACCTCTGCGGGCCCCACTGCATCTGTGCATATTCTCTTCTGCTGAGAAAGCTGGGGGACCTAATGGAGCCCTTCCACACCCATTTGGTTCCCACCAAGATTCTCCAGTGCCTTTGAATCTAAGACAGTAGTAAATGCAGCTTCCTCCTACCTGCCCACCCCCTCCAGCCTAGAGGCCTCAAAACAAGCAGCCACTGAAGTGGGGATGAGGCTGTGGAGATGGCAGATTCACAGGGCTGGGTGCTTGAATTTTGCTGGTGAGTAGCAGTGGTCCTGCGAGCCTTTTTGACCTCAAGATGAGAGAGGTGGGGCCTCTGGGAACTTCGGATCTGTCTGTGGTTTCCAGGGAGTAATTTCTAGTGACACCTTTTAGGGCTTTCTTTGGCTGTTCTGTTTTTGGGGCACACTGCATAGTGACAAGTTGTGCTGGCAGCCGAGTGACCTCTGCCCTGGCTGTGAACAGGAGCAATTTATAATCAACAGCAATTGCCCTCATTTGGCTTTACCATATGTTTACATGAAACTTCCTGGTAGACTGCTTTTCCTGGGACATTTGTAGGGAGACCAGATCATCACAGTCCCTTTTCTTTCTTTCTTTTTTTTTTTTTAAGATGGAGTCTCACTCTGTCACCCAGGCTAGAGTGCGGTGGCATGTTCTTGGCTCTCTGCAGCCTCCACCTCCCGGGTTTAAGCGATTCTCCTGCCTCAGCCTCTGGAGTAGCTGGGATTACATCACATGCTAATTACCACACACAGGGAATTTTTTTATTTTTAGCAGAGATGGGGTTTCACCATATTGGTCAGGCTGGTCTCGAACTCCTGACCTCAGGTGATCCGCCTGCCTCAGCCTGCCAAAGTGCTGGGATTACGGGTATGAGCCACCGTGCCTGACCCATCACAGTCCCTTTTCTAAACTTGGCCACCTTTCCCTTCCTCCTAGTCTCTTGTGGCTGGTCACCTAGTATGTAGCCCAGCAGGGCAGCTATGCCGTGCTCTAGTTTCCTGTCTGGGGCCAAGTAGGATGGGACTACCAGGGTGAATGAGCAGTCACCAATCCTGGCACTTCTTGGTTGATTGGAAACTTGCTGGCAGTGACGAATGTGGAAACTCATTAGACTAGGAGGAACTGGCTTTGGTCTTGACCTCACCCACTGTTAACCTTTCTGTTGACTGTGTGAGTGATGGGAGCTGATCCAGACACCGTCCTGCAGTCCTTCCAGCAGGCATTCATTGAACACCGAATGTGCCTTGCTCTCTAAGGCTGAAGGGAAAGTATGGGAAAGAAGGCCCAGCCCACTGGGTTTTATTGTATTGTCCAGAAGAAATGGTTGTGTATATCAAGCCCCAAGACCAATGGTTTAACTGATACTCAGGGTGTTTCAAGTTCAGAGGAGCAGATTACTTCCTATTGCTGCTTAAATTCCACAATCTTAGTGGCTTAAATCAACACACATTTGTTGTCTTAAAGTTCTGGAGATGAGAAGTCAGACTGGGTTTGCAGGGCCACGTTCCTTCTGCAGGATCCAGGGCAGAATTTGTTTCCTTGCCCTTCCCAGCTTCCCAGGCTGCCTGTATCCTTGGCTTGTGGCCCCTTCCTCCTCTTCAAAGCCAGCATCGTAGCATCTTCTAGTCCCCTTCTCTCTGTCCCTCTGCTTTTATTGTCAAACTTGTCTGACCCTGACTTCTGCCAGATTCCTCTTATGAAGACCCTTATGATCACATCAGGCCCACCTGGCTAATCCAGGCTCATCTCCCATCTCAAGATCCTTGATTTGATCATCTCTGCCTTCTGTGTCCCTTTTGCCATATAAGGCGACATTCATAGGTTGAGGGTCAGGCTGTAGATTTCCTTATGTGAGAGCACTGTTCAGCCTACACTAGTGTGTATGTTGGGAAATGGTCAAGGAGGCCTTTCTGAAGGAGGTGATTGGCTGAATTTGTATAGGCAGAGGGTCTGGGGACACATTCCAGGTTTGAGAGACAACGTGGACACATGTGGTGGTGGTGGGGACAGGGAGGTGTGGATGAATGACTCTCCCTCTGAGTAAGGTGCCCGGCTTTCCTTTCCTTCCAAGGCCAGGCTGAGAGAACTTTCTGGACTTGAGCTGTCAGCCCAGACTTTCTCCTGGAGTCCATGTGGGAGGGCTCCCCTGGCAAGGCACAATCCTTTCCTTCCTGGCAGCTGTGGTCCTGCTGCAGGGACCCAGCCAGACTGCATGGGCCCTACTGCTCCTAGGTGGTGGGAAAATGCATTCACGAGGGAAAATGAATTTGAGCCAGCTGGGCTGGGTTTGGGTGCCCCAGAAACCTTGGTCACACTGTTGGCATAGCCTCTGCTGGCAGTCACGTTGCTCACATGAACACAGAGTCACTCCCCGGGGAGCCTTCTCTCATGCTTTATTAGGGTGCTCAGGGCTGCTGAATCTCCAGGAGGGCTGGGAGGGGTCACAGTGAGGAAACTGCTGGGAAAGGGGCAAGGGCCCTCTAGGAGGGGGACCTCCCCTCCCCCAGGAGAGCCCCTAGCGTGCGGGGAGCAATGGGAACAGACAGGCAAGAGCTGGGCCTCTGGGGACAGTTTGGGAGCAGGGTGGCCCAGGGTGGTGACAAGCTGCGGGTAAGAGCACAGCTGAGTGATTTCACCATCTTAGCTGACATCTCTCTGGAAGTTCACATTGCTTCCACCCTGTTTTTACCTGGAAAAGTTATAGCTTTTCTCTATTGCTTCCTTCTGGGACCTTTTCTGAAGAGATTCCGAAAGTGCCGTTGTGGGGATTGTTTGGGGGAAGGACAAAAGCCGCTGGACCACCCTGGCTTTGAGAGCCCTTGGAATGTTTAGCAGATGGTGTAGTTGAGGGATGAAGAAGGCCACACAGGAGGGCTGTGCCATAGCCGTCCCTGAGTGAGGACTTTCCCTGTGTGCAGGTGCCGTGTGGATTCCTCCCCTACTGGGGCCTTTGGAGCAGCTGCCTCTGGGGACCCCCCTTGCTCCTTTTCTGCCTGGCTCCAAAGCAGCTATGGTGCGGCGCGGCTTCTTGATGTTTTGAGTGTAGGGTGAAGGGCAGTGGATGAAAGGATGACACCAGCCTCTCTGAACCAGAATGTTTTCTGGGGAGTCTCTGATGTGCCCACCGGAGGGTTCACCCCCAAGTGTCCTTTCCCCTCTCCTGCCTTGTCCTCAGCTCACTGGCCTGGGAAGGAGAGCCAGTGGGAGTGGGCTGACTCCTGGGCATTCCCCAGGACCAGAGACACAGAGTTCTAGAAGGCTCTCCATGAGTGCCCCTGTGGGATGGGGGAGGAGCAAGGTCCCATTGCCTCAGTGACAGGAGACCTGAGGGCAGAACTCCAAGGCTGTTGTGGGTTATGAGGGTGTGGCTTCTTTTCCTGTTGGGTCAGAATGGGGCATGGTGCTGAGGCATAGTAGGGAGGAAAGGATGTGGCCCCAGTCTGCTGTGCTGGGAATCCAGGACCTGCTGCAGCCTGCCCGCCTCGGCACCTGCAATATTCAGGGAGGCTCCTCCAGAGGACAGGTGTGGGTGGAGGAAGGGTGTGGTTTAGGTTCAAATTTAGAGGAAAAAAAGAAACCTCTCTTTCCCTCTTTCTGCCCATGGATCTTTAAAGGTGTATGTCTGAGCTTCTTAGGCCCATCAAAAAGGAAGCTTGGCTGAGTGTGGTGGCTCACACCTGCTAATCCCGTCACTTTAGGAGGCTGGGGCAGGAGGATGGCTTGACCCCTGGAGCTCGAGGCTGCAATGAGCTGTGATTGTACCACTGCACTCCAGCCTGGGTGACAGAGGGAGACCCTGTCTCAGAAAAAGAGATAAGTCTTTGGGGACCTGCTCAAAGAAAGCTTCACAAATATAGGACTTGAGAAAGAGTTTTCTTTTTTTTCTTTTTCGTTTGAGACAGAGTCTTGCACTGTCGCCCAGGCTAGGGTGCAGTGGTGTGATTTCAGCTCACTGAAACCTCCACCTCCCAGGTTCAAGTGATTCTTCTGCCTCAGTGCCCCGAGTAGCTGGGATTACAAGTGCCCGCCACCACAGCCAGCTAATTTTTGTATTTTTAGTAGAGACAGGGTTTTACTATGTTGGCCTGGATGGTCTTGAACTCCTTACCTCAAGTGATCTGCCTGCCTCTGCCTCTCAAAGTGCTGGGATTACAGGCCAAGAAAGCAAGTTTTCTAGAAGACTGATTCGCTGATGACTGACTGGATTGATTGATGTTGCAAGATGGAAGCGGTCATGGCTGGGGCATACTTAGGAGAGCTGGAGACCTGTGTGTGGTAGGATGGGGTAGGCGTGGGTACCTGGTTTGAGGGTTTGGCTGCTGTCTGCCTCGTCACCTCTTTCTCTGGCCTCCTCCTTCCCTAGCAGATGGGGTCTTCTAGGGTAAGTATGAAGACCCCAGTTCTCATCCTGGCTTGGGGGAATCTTACAGTATGGAGTGATGCTCTTCGGGTAGGAAGGAAAGGCTGGCTCCGCCCAGGGAGCACCAGCAAAGGCACTTTAGCTGTCTCTGTGGGAGTCTGAGCTACACACACATAATAGTTCCAATCCGGTCTCTTAGGGCCAGAATGCACTCCGATTGAGTGGGATACACTCAGAATGCACTCCGATTGAGTAGGATGCACTCAGAATGCACTCCGATTGAGTGCCATGTCTCTTATCCGTCACCATCAAACGGTGCCTCCTGACAGTCTGCACTGGTGTCCTGCTTTGTACTCAGTGCCTCGTTTGTTCTTCAGCCCTCCCTTTCTTGGGCTCTTGGTTCTTTTCCAGCAAGTCCTCCTGCCCAGGAGAGAGCCTTGTGATCCTGGGTCTCCTGGTCACTACAGGGCTTCTGTCATCATCCAAGAACTTTATAGTCTAATCCCGGTGACCTCATGCTTTTTCCGTTTTCCTTTCTGCTTACCCATGACCTGCAATCCTTTGGCTGGGGATCTGTATTTTACCATATTGTTCTGCCGGAGAGTGAATGGCCAAAGGTCACATAGTAGCAGGTCCAAAAACTGCCCTAAGGAATCTGGACTCGGTCCTTTGGAGTGTCATGTCCTAAGCCCCGATCCTTCAGGTCTGCATGTCTCCTGAGCTTATGCCGAAGCAAAGCCATGGCAGCCAGGGTGGTGACGAAGCCTTTGTTTGTAGCCCTGGCTAGTGTGTAGTCTGTTAGGGAGGCAGTGGGCAGCAGAGCATGAACTCTGGAGCCTCAGTGCCTGAGTTCAAGTCCAGGCTCTACCACTTACTACTTCTGTGGCCTCAGTGCCTGCATGTGTAAAATGAGAACCCACCTTCTGGAGTTGTTGCAAGGGATTAGTCACTTTAATATGTATATAGCACTTAGAGCATTTTAGCAGTTGGCTGTTATGCTTTGTTTTAATCCTACGAGGATTTGGGCCACGGGTACTGTTTTCAAAATATAAGCTTAGTTTGCAGACAGGTAGCCTATGATCAATCAGAGAGAAAACTTCTCTAAGTAGAAAAGACATTTTAGTTTCTGCGTTTGAAGTGTGCTTCTGTTGCCACCATCTTGCAGTAGGATCCCCAAAGAGGGATCCTCAGAAAGTCCCTTTTAGAGACAAATCTCCCTAATTGTGTGTGTGTTGGCATCGGGGTTGGGCTGTGAGTAATCTTTTGCTTTAAGGCTGTGACCTGGCTGGCTGTGAAATCCATTTGGGATTGGCGCCTTTTCCATTTAGCTTCCCCAGAGAAGCTGACCCCAGATCTGATCTGGGAAAGGTCTTAGGCCATAAATCCTTGCCCCTTTGTTCCCCGCTGCGGTGGTGGTGGTGGTGGTGGTGGTGGTGGTGGTGGTAGTCGGGGGGGTGGGGGCAGTGCCTGACTGTGCGCTCTGAAGAACATACGAGTGCCACAGGGCTGGGGGTTAAGGGCTGGGGCGGAACTTGGGTTTTTGTCTGTCGGTGCTGAATGACACGGTGTTGCCCTGCCTGCGGTTCTGTAAAAGGCATAGCTGATTAATTGTGAAGGCTCATTTGAGGAGGGAGGAAAAAGCAACAGCCTTACAATTCCCAGGGGGCTTTCCTCTGAGCTCAAAGAGCTTTACCAAAATGATCTTGTTAATTAGCCCTCCTTGCGTTGCGCTGTGGAGGGAAAGCACTGGCCTGCCACTGAGTCCCCATCTGCAAGACGATAGGCTCCTACAGAGCACCTTGGAGGTGACCCCCTCCAGTGAGACACAGTGACAACGTGCTGTGCTCCCAGCTACGTTAGCAGCGAGTGGTAAGTCAGTCTTGAGGTCCTTGATCTGTACCTCAGTAAAAGCATCAATTTTTTCACCATCATTGTTCATTTGTCAAGTTGGCCCTTAAGACCTGTGCTCTTTTTTTTTTGAGACGGAGTCTTGCTCTGTCGCCCAGGCTGGAGTGCAATGGCAAGATCTCGGTCGGCTCACTGCAACCTCTGCCTCCCAGGTTCAAGCAATTCTCCTGCCTCAGCCTCCTGAGTAGCTGGGATTCCAGGCACCTGCCACCATGTCCGGCTAATTTTTGTATAACTCCTGCTCTTAAGTAACTAATAGTGTAGGGCAGAGGCTCTCAAACTAGTCACACTGTCTCAGGCAAGTGTCACAGTGGGAGAAACCTGGGAGGTAGTAAGAGAACATAGATAGGTTCCCCAGGTTTGGGGGATATTGGAAGGTTCCTGGAGGGGGTAGCGTCTAATCGGAGACCTAAAGATTGGATGTACATAGGTTGGGGAATAGTACCGTATGGGGTGGATGGGGAGGAGATAGTGCTGAGGCAGAGAGAATATTTGTAAAAGCCAGAGACCCAGGGGTGCGGGTTTCTAGGTTGAGGCAGAGGCACAGAGAACCAGGGGCCAGTGCCAAGGGTTCCCAGAGTGATGGCAGCTTCTAGATCCTTCTCCTTGTAGCTCCAAGCCTCTACCCTTTGGCCATGTCTGTGGTCTAGTTGCTTCTGAGCTCTAAAGCTAAGGGTAGAAGACTTGGGTCAGTAGGGATGAGAGGAATGCCCAGGAACTTACTGCTTTTCTGTGAAATAGCAATGAGATGTGTACTCTGGAAAGTGGCATTGGTGAGCTCTGCTTCTATGGGGTGGGCATGGGTGTTGCATGGGTGTCCGTGTCCTTCCCAAAGGCTACAGCCTGAAGTAGTCTGGCCACTCCACCCTTCCTTCCCTGGCTGCTCCAGGTGGGCCTGCCTGTGAGCCACACCATCTGCTTAGGGAATAAAGTCCACCTGAGGCTGTGTTTGCCTCACCTGGGTGCAGTTTACTGCTTTCTCTGCTGCACCCACCCAGCTGTGCCAAAAGGAGCTTACAGAGACTCACCGATGGCTCAGCCCTGAGGAATTTCCTGGGGCCTGGGATGAGTCAGGGGCAGCCTGTACCAGGTGCTGGGGTGGGTCCGGGGAGTAGGGGGATAATGCTGGCTCAGCCAGTCAATATTCAGAAGGTTTCAGGTTTGTGGTGAAGCCGCTGGTACCCCTGAGGTTTTTCAGTCCTAGGGAGAATATCACCCCTGGTATGTGTCTTGTCTTAACATTATAAGAACCAGATCTTTGCCCATCCCTGTACAGTGACCCCAGCACAGGCCACAAACAGGTGAGCACTTGGGAAGTGCCTCTTGACAACTGTCATTATCATCACCATATTGATGGCATATGGAGCACGAACCCTGTGCTAGGCATCATGCTCAGAGCTTTACAAACAGCAGATGGCCTCATCCAGGAGGACACAGCCATGGGGTAGGCTATGTCCATCCTCATTTCACAAGTGAGGAGCTGCGGCTCTGAGAGACTAAGTACCGGGCCCCGGCAGTGGGGCTGGGCTGTGAGTTCCTCAGCAGGTACCTGGACCACTGCACTGGCAAGTGGACTTGGGCACCCTCATCAATGCTCATAGAGTCTGAGGGCAGGGCCTTTCTTGGGATTCAGTTTTGTTTTGTTAATTGTGTTAAATGTAAATACACATAGCATAAAGTTGGACCATCGTCACCATTTTAAGTATACAGTTCAATGACAGTAGGCACATTCATATCATTGTGCAACCGGCATCACCATCTATCCACAGAACCTTTTCATCTTCTAAAACTGAATTCTGGATCCACTAAACATGCCCACCCCACTTGCCCCCATCCCTGGCAACCACTCCTGTTCTCTTTCTCTGGGCATTCTGAGATGGACCCTTCATCTGTCTGTCTTGTTGCAGAATCTCCCTGGGGTGCCTTCCCCAGGCAGCAATGCCAGGATGCCCGTGTCCACCTCTCTATGCCAGGATGGCAGCCAGGAGCGGCCGGTGAGCCTGACCTCTACTACCTCCTCATCGGGCTCCTCCCGTGATAGTCGCAGTGCCATGGAGGAGCCCAGCGGCTCGGAGGCTCCCGCCGAGAATGGAGCAGGCTCCCCGAGAGGCCGGCATCTCCCCAACAGCAACAACAACTCCAGCAGCTGGCTGAACGTGAAGGGGCCCCTCTCCCCATTCAACAGCCGGGCGGCGGCTGGGTCTGCACACCACAAGCTCAGCTACTTGGGCCGAGTGGTGCGGGAGATCGTGGAGACGGAGCGCATGTATGTGCAGGACCTGCGCAGCATCGTGGAGGTGCGTGCTGGGGCCCCAGGCGCAGCGTTTCAGCAGAAGCCTGCTTCACCTGGGAGGGAAGCTCTTGGAAGACACGCTTCCCATGCAGTAGTTGGAGGACTGGGGTCTCCCACAGCCCTGTGGAAGCTGTGGACTCCTCAGGCTTCCCTAGGACCTTGGGCCAGATCAGTAGCTTGGGCTGGCAGGAGTGAGCATCGTTGATAGGGAGGGTGGGGCCCCAGCCTGCTTAGGAAGATGGCTCTGGAGAGCCTGTGCCACAGAGACTGAATGCGGTGAAGACACGGGCTCTGGGCCTGGCCCCCCGCATCCCCTGCCCTGTTGTCTCCTGGCTGTGTGGAGCCTCAGGTTCCTCCTCTGTAAGAAAAAGCCACACCTCCCTTGCAGGGCCACTGTAGGTAAAGGGCACGGAAGGGCATGTGTGGCTGCCACTGAGGAAGCCCTCTGCCTGCTGGCTTGGGGCGTGGATTAGTTTCCTGGGGCTGCCTTAACAAATGACCACACACCGAGTGGCTTAAAACAGCAGATATATTCTCTCTCAGTTCATGAGGCCAAAGTCCAAAATCAAGGTGTTGGCTGGTGCTGGCCGGGTGGGATCCCTCCGCAGCCTCTGAGGGAGTAGACGTTCCATGCGTCTCATCCAGCTTCCTGGGTCATGGCAGTCTTTGACAGGAGATGCAACCCAGAACCTTCTCATCACCTTCTTTTCTGTGTGTTTTCCTGTCCTCTCCTCTTATAAAGACAGCAGCCACTGGATTTGGGGCCCACCCTGAATCCTATCTGAAGTCATCTTGAGACCCTTAACTAATGGCATCCACACAGACCTTATGTCCAAATAAAGTCACATTCTGGTGTTCCAGGTGGACACTGTCTCACCCAGCACAGTGGGCAGTCTATGAAGTGGTGTCACAGCACTGCCGAAACGAGGTGTGGCTAGGGCGGGTAGTGGGCAACGTTGTGCTGGGAGCCGGGTTGTGACCGCCCCTCCCCACGCAGGACTACCTCTTGAAGATCATCGACACACCCGGGCTGCTGAAGCCAGAACAGGTCAGCGCCCTCTTCGGGAACATAGAGAACATCTACGCACTCAACAGGTGTGTGAATGGGCCCGACACCATGTTCTGCCTGCAATGCCCCCCTCAGGGCCTAGAAAGGAACCCTGGATGGCCCTGGACTCATGGGCTGTAACATGTGGGTCGGGGGTTTGTTCTCTGAGGACAGGGAAGGGTGGTCCATCTCTGTGCCCTGGCTGGCGTGCTTTCTCTCAAGGGCAGATGGGAAGGTAATTGGATGGTGTGTGCGTGTTGGGTCCAGCCTGGGCTGGCGCCCCTCAAGGGGCTGCTGGGTTCTTCCTTGTACACTGATTCTCTTCCCTCTGGGTGGCTTCTCTGTCCTTCTCATCTTCATTTTTCACTTGCACATCTCCTAATTTCTTATCCTCCTTCCCACTGACCCCAAGGGCTCCCTGGAGATGATCTGACCTATTAGTGGAATGCACAGCCCCCGCAAGACAGATGTGGGAGGCTGGATAAGGCCTGGCCAGGGGCTGTGTCAGGTCAAAGGGCGTGGGTCTGCTGCCTGGGACCACGGACTCCCCAGGGAAAGTGCACTGCTTGGGAAGGGCAGGGCTTGAGGAAACAGCGGTGCTAAGACCGGAGGAATCATATCCCAGGCCCCTTAAGATCGGCAGAGCGAGCTCCGGCTGTGTAAGCTGGAGAGGTCTGGGAGCGCAGGGTGCGAGGAAGACTTAGGCCAACAGGAAAAGAGGAGGAGCATAGAGGGAGGAGACAGGGAGCAGTGTTTCTAGGGGTGCAGGACTCACCTGTCTCTCGCCGTGTCCCTGGCTCCTTTGCTAGTCCCATTTCTCTCTTCTTTGCCCTTTAATCCTCTGCTTTTGTGTGTTTGACTCCTTCTGCCTGCAGAGGAGCTGTGTCCCCTCCTGAGGTGGGTATGGGGGTCCCCTCTTCCTCTCCTGCTTGCTGAGCCCATAGATCTCCCTGGCTTCCTGCTTCGTGGTGGTGCTGGACACTTTGTGGTTGCTGCATGGGGCAGGGCTCCTCTGCCCTTGGCTGCCTCCCAGGAGGCTGGAAGCCCAAGCTCTTTAGCATGACAACAGGGCTGGCTGTCAGTCAGGGCTCAGGGCTTGGGAGTTTGGGGAGGGGGCAGTGAGGGGCATTGTCCTCTGACTGCAGAGGGTACAGTGGCTGCTCTCCCCTCACCCAGCCAGCTCCTCAGAGACCTGGACAGCTGCAATAGTGACCCCGTGGCTGTGGCCAGCTGCTTTGTAGAAAGGGTAAGAAGGGTTGGGCCCTTGCCCCTGTCCTACCTTGTTGACAGCTCAGAGAGACAAGAACTGTCAGCATAAGAGGACATCTAAGTCCTGGGGATCCCTTTCCAGGGAAAGTCCCGGGTGCTCTGTCTTGAATGAGAAGGGTGTTCTGGAGGGAGCCAGGGCTGCTGGGTGGATGGGATGTTCTTGACAAATAGATATAAAGATGGCTCTGTAGGCACTTGGGAACAGGGGACAGAGTATGCTCTGGGGCTAGGGACCTATCTGGTACCACCATCTTGAAAGTCAAATGGGAATCTCCCTGAAATCACTATTTTTGATCTCTTCTTAGAGCCAAGAGTTTGATATCTACACCCAGTATTGCAACAACTACCCGAAGTGAGTAACTGGGGTGAGAGGGAAGGCAGAGCCATTTGGTGAGTCCAGAGCCCCCACTTCCTCATCCAGGCCTTCCCCAGGCGGTAACAGGCCCTTCTCCCACTCGCAGCTCCGTGGCCGCCCTGACGGAATGCATGCGGGACAAGCAGCAGGCCAAGTTCTTTCGGGACCGGCAGGAGCTGCTGCAGCACTCGCTGCCCCTGGGCTCCTACCTGCTGAAGCCGGTCCAGCGCATCCTCAAGTACCACCTGCTGCTCCAGGTAGCCACCGCCCCCTCCTCCATCCTCCCAAACACCTGGGGTCTGGGGAGGGCAGGCCTTCGAGTCAGGGATACCTAAGCCCCTATCTTCTGCGCAGGAAATTGCCAAGCATTTTGATGAAGAAGAGGATGGCTTTGACGTGGTGGAGGATGCCATTGACACCATGACCTGTGTGGCCTGGTACATCAACGACATGAAGAGGAGGCATGAGCACGCAGTCCGGCTCCAGGTGCTCTGGGGCTGGGAGGCTGGGGGAGGGACAGGGCTGAGTGGGCCGGGCTTTGGCTGGAAAGAGGGCATGTGGCAACCCTTCCGGGATGAGCTGTGGGGTGGCGTTGGGGGAGCCTTTTTGGCAGGGTTTGCAGAGCCTCCTGAGGCCCCAGTGGCCTGACTCTAGGGGTTGGGGCCCCTCTGCTGCAGGAGATTCAGTCACTCCTCATTAACTGGAAGGGACCCGACCTGACCACCTACGGGGAGCTCGTCCTGGAGGGCACGTTCCGCGTGCATCGCGTGCGCAATGAAAGGACCTTCTTCCTCTTTGACAAAACGCTGCTTATCACCAAGAAGCGGGGCGATCACTTTGTCTACAAGGGCAACATCCCGGTAACCAGGCCCTGCCCATCTCCTCTGCCGTCTTCTCTCCTTCCCAGAGGATCTGGGCTCCCCACCTTGTCTGCTTCCTGGGGCTCCTGCTCCACCCTTCTGAGTTGCCCTCCCTACTTCCCCAGGCTGTCTTGAGGGGACGCGCCCCCCAACCTTGTGCTTGACTGTACTTTCCCTCTGCCCCCAGTGCTCCTCCCTGATGCTGATCGAAAGCACCAGAGACTCCCTGTGCTTCACCGTCACCCACTACAAGCACAGCAAGCAGCAGTACAGCATCCAGGTGAGGGGCAGGTGGGGCTCAGGGGTGAGGGAACAGGATGCCCAGGGGACACCCGCGTGGGACTCCTGGCTCCTCTGCTCACCTAGCTGCCCCAAGCCCCAGTGTCTCCATCTGTAAGGCAGGGATCTTTGCAGGCACCTCTCAGGGTCGAAGTGAGGAGTCAGGCTAACCTCACAGAGGCTGCTGCATGTCTTCACTTTTTCTTCCTGGGCAGAAGCACTGTCCATGCTAGACAGCTTCAGGCCTGTACTGATAACCCCTGGGTTCCTTTCCCTTGGATCCTCCTAGGCCAAGACAGTGGAAGAGAAACGGAACTGGACTCACCACATCAAGAGGCTCATCCTAGAGAACCACCATGCCACCATTCCCCAGAAGGTGAGCTCCTGCAGCTCCCGACTGGGTGCAGGGAGAATGTGCTCCTCTGAGCCAGCTCTGCAGGGTCCGCTGGGGCCTCATGTTCTAGACTTTGGCTCCACGGGGTGTCAGTACGGCAGATGCCCCAGGCCTTGGTGCAGCACTGTGGGCCCTCCTCCTTGTACAGCAACAGTGGGTCCTGTGGGCAGGGGAGGCCGACCCATGGCAAGGTAATAACTAGGTGCGTTGCCTTCTCCTTCAGGCCAAGGAAGCCATCCTGGAAATGGATTCCTACTGTAAGTGTGCCCTTTTCTGCCGGTTTTGTCCCTAACTGTGCACATTGCCAGGTCAGGCTGCATTCTGGGGAAACTTTACCTGATCATTTTATTCCAGGAGGGGGAGGATGGGGGTCTCCTTTTAAGGGCGGGGTTTAACTACGTGATTAGGGATGCTTTCCTGCTGAGTGGTGGGACCCTCAGTGCCTGAAGCTGCCCGATGGAAGAGGGAAGGCGCTCTGGAGGCTTCTGGCCCTGGAGCTGGGTGGATGCAGATGTCTTGCTGGGCATGGACAGGGTCGGGAGTAGGCCAAGGCCAGTTGGGAGCCAAAAGCTTGATCGTCTCTCTCCTGGGTGCAGATCCCAATCGGTACCGCTACAGCCCAGAGCGGCTGAAGAAGGCGTGGTCCTCCCAGGACGAGGTGTCCACCCATGTGCGCCAGGGGCGCCGGCAATCTGGTAAGAGAAGGGCTGTGGAAGCAGGAGGCCTCTCTCTCGCACCCTTGCCCAGGCTGGGGACTGTCTGCGGCAGTGTCCTGGGTTGTGTCTCTCACCTCTGCGGAAACCCTGGGAAAGGCTAGAGGGGGGCTGGGCGCACACCTAGGGTGCATCCTTTCCCTTTGCTAGTGCTGGCCAAACCAGGTGCCTCCAGCCCTTGCTGCCCAACCGGTCTGGGCAGCTAACCTTTTCTTTTCTTTTCTTTTCTTTTCTTTTCTTTTCTTTTCTTTTCTTTTATTTTCTTTTCTTTTTTTTTTTTTTTTTTTTGAGGGATGGAGTCTTGCTCTGTCACCAAGAAGGCTGGAGTACCGTGGCTTGATCTCGGCTCACTGCAAACTTCGTCTCCTGGGTTCAAGCAATTCTCCTGCCTTAGCTTCCCAAGTAGCTGGGACTGCAAGCAGGCACCACCACACCCAGCTAATTTTTGTATTTTTTAGTAGAGATGGGATTTCACTATATGTTGGCCAGGCAGGTTTCAAACTCCTGGCCTCAGGTGATCTGCCCGCCTCGGCCTCCCAAAGTACTGGGATCATAGGTGTGAGCCACTGCACACGTCCAGCCCACCTTTTTCAAGGCCCTAGGAATACTTGCTCCCTCGGGCCTTGGCACCCCTTCTTACCCCCTCCCTCCTTTGCCGCTGGGGAATACCAACCCCAAGTCATTCAGGAGTGACACTCAGACATCACGCATGGCCCCGTCCCAGCGGCAGAAGCAGGACCTGCGGAAAATGAGTTAGACTTCAGTGGCACCAAACCCAGACAGGCAATATTTACTTTGGGTCTCAGGAAAAAGTTCCATTTTCCTCTCCTGAGTTTTCTTCCATTCCTGGAGTTGCTAGTGTGTTCTTGAATTACTGGAATGAATCGTCTGTTTGAAAAAGAGAAAACCTTGCTTTTATTCTTAGCTCTGTGGTGGTGAGTGTGTGTGTTTTCTACATTGGTTTTTTCACTGCTATTTAGTGCGAGGCCCAAGGACAAGTCCGGCTTAAGCCAGGTGTCTTCCAAACATCCTCAAGGTGGGAGTTGGGGTGAGAATTGTCTTTCAGACCCTGGGAGAGAAGGATTCTAAAGTGACTGAGAGCAGTGTCTTGGCTTGGGTCCACAAGTATGTTGGGTTTTGATTGGTGATGACCCGTGGGTCCCCTGAACGTGTGTGTGGATTGATACGTGGGCGTTAGCCTTCTGGAAGGTGGAGCAGTGGCTTATAGGAAGCTTTTATGGTTTTACGTTGTTGGTATTGCTCTGGATGGATCTTGAGCCCTAGGCCACCTTGCTATGGTTGCAAAAGTTTTATGGTTAAAAGCCCCAAATGGGGGTGTTGCCTTCTTCTCTCTAGCCCTCTTTATTTCCTTTTCTTTTTTTTTCCTGTAATTCTTTTCTTGTCCTCCTTAACTTGCTGTACCTTAAAATTGGAAGCTTCCATCACATGGATGTGTTCAGCAAGTGATAATGTTGGTGGTAGTGATAGTAGCTCTATCCTAATGTCAGCGTCAAAACTTTAGCTACGGATGTACAACTCTGCGAATATACTTAAAGCCATCGAATTATACACTCTAAATAGGTGAATTGTATGTGAATTATATCTCAATAAAGCTGTTACAAAAAAACCCCAAACTTTAGTTGTCCAAGGCACTCAGGAAATGAGCCATTTTAGAGAGCTGAAGTTTGTCTGCAGGTACTTTCTCACTTAAAAAAAAAAGAGAGAGAGAGAGCTAAAGTTTCCACAAGGCTGAGATTTTTAGCCTGTAAATACTAAGAGTTGGATTTTTTCAAAAAATATTTTAAATTTTTTTTGTTTTAACTGTTAGGAAGTAGACATCTTTTCTTTTCTTTCTTTTCTTTTCTTTCATGGAGTCTTGCTCTGTCACCCAGGCTGGAGTGCAGTGGTGCGATCTTTGCTCACTGCAACTTCCACCTCCTGGTTCGAGCGATTCTCCTGTCTCAGTCTCCTGAGTAGCTGGGATTACAGGCATACACCACCATGCCCAGCTAATTTCTTTGTATTTTTAGTGGAAATGGTTTCACCACGTTGGCCAGGCTGGTCCCGAACTCCTGACCTCAGGTAATCCGCCCGCCTCAGCCTCCCAGAGTGCTGGGATTACAGGTGTGAGCCACCACCACCGGTTGACATAGACATCTTTCTAAAGCATGTTTTGTACTCTTGAGCCTTTTAAAACCGAGGGTGCTACCTGCAGTTGAACCTTTCCTTTTCTGGAGTCGATGCTACAGCATCACTTAGGGTATGTGAACTGCCAGATGCTTGAGGGGCCCCAGAAGCTGTGGGTTGCCATAGAGACAGCCTGCATTTGGTGTGCCATGCCCCTCTTCACAATTCTTCTGTAACACTGAAGTGTTTGTTCTCATCAGTCTAAGCATGTTTGTCTGTAGTAGCCCCTCTTCCCCTCCTGTCTATTAGAAAGTGATTGTTCAGGCCAGGCATGGTGGCTCATTCCTGTAATCCTGGTACCTTGGGAGGCCGAGGTGGGAGGATCACTTGAGGCTGGAAGGCAGAGGTTGCAGTGAGTGGATATCGTGCCTCTGTACCCAAACTGGGTAACAGAACAAGACCTTGTTTCAAAAAAGAAAGAAAGAAATCAATGAGTCAATCTATTGAACTTGTGGGAACTGTAGACCACAAAAAGACCAGAAAAGTCCCGGGGGAGGGGCTTGGGCCACATGCGGACACTGCACTGCCTGGGCTCAGCCATCCGCTCTGACTTCCTTGAGGTCTTTTCTGCTTCTGCTTCCCACTCAGAGAGCTGAGATGGGCTAACAAGCATACTCTATGGATAATTAAGGTCTGTTGTTTAATTTAAATGATGTGTCACTTATCCAATATTCTTGATAGGTTTTGAAATGAAAGAATATTTTCTACTTCTCACTTTAAAAATAATTAGGCATTTACTTACATTGATACAGATAGTGTATGCATGTTGTGTGTATCAGCAGAAAAGAATTTTTTCAGTAGGCCCTCCTGCCGAGGAATAGCAAGATACCTTGGTAGACTCTTTCTGATTCCAAGTGTGTAGCAAATCATGGCCACCTCTGGCCCTCCCACTTACCGTCAGCCGGGCTGGGCAAGGATATAGATAGGCGAAGGTCGAGGGTCTGTAGAGCTGGACCTTGAGACAAGGTCTTATTCCTCTTATTCCTGCCCTCCAGTCTCAGGTGTGTTCCCAGAAAGGCTGGGTACAAGGTGATGACACCATCAGCCTAACGGATGTATTTTGTATTCTGTCCCCAGAGCCTGGTCACTCTCCGTATATTTGGGCAACTCTCCCCAGCAGGCAGCGAGGCTTCGTGATGCCAGGCCTTAAGGGTCGTAGAAAGTCGGGTGCGACCTGTTTTCCTGCTGGGGTGCTGTGAGGGGGCTTGGCAGTGGGTGTAGCTGATGCGCTGATAGCTTATTGCCAGGGAGGCAGGAGGTTGAGGTGGAGCCAGGAACCTCCCTCCGGAGATGTTGCTAGTTGGTCTGAAGGGGGCAGCATGGGGCTCTGTCCCCTCCCTTTGGCTCCTGCATGAGGGCCCTGGGCCAGGTACGCTAATGCGTTGTATCATGGGCAGTGCTGCAGGGCTGGCAGCCACAGCAGGGGTTCTCGAGCTGGATGGGCCCATCTCCCTGTCCAGTAGGTGCAAGGGGGCTCAGTGACACTGTGGAAGGCAGCCTCCCTGGGGCCTTACGGCTGCCAGGGGCCAAGGCAGAGTGGACTTTGAGCTGGTGATGGGCTGGTGGCACTGTGCGCTTGGGACCCAGTCAGGCACGGCGGTTTCCTGGCCTGCACTGACTCTGCACATGCTTTCCTCTTCAGAACCGACCAAACACCTGCTCAGGCAACTCAACGAGAAAGGTGAGTGTGCGAGGGTGGCCAGCCATTCCCGGTGAGCGGGGGAGGAGGAGGGGAAGCAGCTGACAACCTGGGGTGTGACCTGGGGGCGGGGGGATTGTCAGAATAGTATAGAGGGGACTCTGCCTCCGTTCCCTCTGGAAGAGGGCCTCACCCCTGACTGTCTGAGGAGAGGAGCTGAAGCTCTCCCCCATGCACAGGCCTGTTGCCCTTTCCTTGGGAAACAGTGGGCACAGACCTGCACTGCTCTGCGTCCCCTGGGCTCTGTTCTGTCAGTCATTCTTTTGAAAGCCCAAGAGACTAGGTGAGGGTTCTAGGAGCAGGAGCCCCCAGGGAGGCCTTCCCCATGGGGCTGTGCAGAGGTCTGTCTCCTGCTTACTGATCTCTTCCCCTCCCCTCCCCCCCCACCCGTGTGCTGGGGAGCTGGTGGTGATGTCCACAGCCCGAGCAGCAGGAATGAAGGTAAAGACCAGTGGGAGGAGGGGACTGGCTAACAGAGGTGGGTGGGACTGCCCAGGTCATCCCTCTGGCCCCGTCAGCCCTCATTGTCTTCGTTCAACAAACGCCTACTAATCACCTACTGTGTACCAGGCTCTGTGGCATAGGGCCACAGAGATGAATAAGACATGGGCCTTGCCCTGGGGACCCTTTGGCACCCTCAGCCTTTCCACCATAATGCCCGCTCCTCCTTGGACCCCAGTGGAGACCTGAGTTGGGCATCTAGATGTGGCTTTCTGTGGGAAGTGTCCCCACCCCTAGCTGCCTGCAGGAGGCGGGGAGGTTGCCCAAGATGCTGGTCACGAGGGGGTCGTGTGCTCTGAACAGCATGCAGGCAGTGCTGGCACCCTCCTGGACTTTGGGCAGCCCTCCCGTACTCGGGGCCTGCAGCAGGAGGCTGAAGGGGCTGCTCAGGAGGAGGAAGAGGAAGAGGTGGTGGAGGAGGAGGAGGAGGAGGAAGAGCAGGCCTTTCAGGTCTCTCTGGAGGACCTGGCAGGGCACGAAGGCAACGAGAAGGGGTCTGGGCCGGAACCCCCAGGCTCAGAGGAGGAGGAGGAGCAGGAGGAGAGCCTGGCGGTGGCGGAGCAGGTAGCCGACTTTGCCAGCTCCTTGCTGGCCGCCCTCCACTGCTGGCACTATCGGGCCAACGCTTTACTTTTCTCCCGGGGCGCTATGGTGAGGTGTCTCTTCGAGCTCCCTTCCTCCCTGCATGCTCCCTGGCATGTGCATGCCCACCCGAGGGCCCCCTCTGCTGCCCTCCACACCCTGCCCTGCCCTGGTTTTACTCCTCCCCTCAGCACTTCTTAATCACCTCACTCGCTGTCACACCCGGGTGAGCCCCTGGCATGCTCTGTTCCAGTACTGGACACTAATCAGTATAACGCCCAACAAGCATGATAAGTGGGGCGGGGCAGTGGGGGTGGGGAGAAGCCAGCTCATAGTGGGGCTAGAATGGTCGAGTCCACTTTTTCTGGACAGAGAGGTGGGCTGGGCTTTTCTGAAGCCACATGCCTGACAAGGCTTTCTGCAGCCCCAGGCCTGGCAGTTCAGGTTGGCTCTGGAATGGCTCGGGTCCAAGGCTGGCTCTTAGCTCAGCCCAACCCCTTTGGGTGTGGGAGGCACTGCCCATGTTGGGATGCAGAAGGGATCAGCTTCCAGTTATCTTGGAGTTGATGACTGACCTCTGCCTCTGCAGGGAAAGGGGCGCAGGGAGTCCGAAGACTCCAGGAGCAGCAGAAGGCCCAGCGGCCAGTCTCCAACCAGTGCTGAGAAGCGCATGAGCTTCGAGTCCGTTTCTTCCCTGCCAGAGGTGAGCGACCAGCAGGTGGCATGAGGGTAGTAGGAAGTACTTGGAGTCCAGATTTCCAAGTCTGCAACTAGGGCTTTCAGGCATAGGCTCTTCCCATTGAGCCCATGGGAACAGAGATTCTCCACCTCCCAGGACTCTCAGCCCTGCCGAAAGCCCATTTGGCCTGGGGGTATGTGGTGTGGTGAGCTGACCACTCCTTTCAGTGAATTAGAAAAAGGCACATGCAGTCCCATGCCAAGGGCACACAGCAGGTGGAAATGAACCAGATATTAGGCTCCCTTGGCTAGGCCACCTTGTATGGGTTACAAGGCCCTGTCCCTGCCAGCCTGCCAGACATTGAAATCACACCTGTGGTCACCTGGGCAAAGGGTAGGGAATTGATACCTATTGGACACCTCCTCTGTAAGTGATGTGTTATTTCTTCCTCCTCTTTCCCACAACAACTCTAGAAGGAAAGGGCTCCGAGGGGTTGATGGCGAGAGGTTGATGGTGTGCCTGATGCGCAGCAGCTTCTGAGGGGCGGGGCCGAGATCAGACCTGGGGCTCGGACTCAGAGGCCCACTCTCCTCCTCCTGCCCTTTGCTGTCTGTGGGTTGTGGGAAGCAGAGTCCTTCACTTTCCCAGGTGTAAGGGAAAGATCGTGAGCTATGGCCTGGACCCCATGTTGGACCCCACAGCCAGGACGATACTGGATAGGAATGTAGCATGATGTCTTAGCTTGAGCTACGGTAACAAAGTCCCTTACTGCTACCTGGGTAGCTTAGTTATTGCTCACGGTTTTGGAGGCTGGAAATTCTAAGGTCAAGATGCCAGAAGACCCTGTTGAGGGCTGGCCCTCTGCTTCGTAGATGGTGGCTTCTTGCTGTGTCCTCACGTGGCAAAGGGGCAAGGAAGCTCCCTCGAGCCTCTTTTGTAAGGGATCTGACCCCATTCCTGAGGATGGAGCCCTCATGATCTAATTTCCCAAAGGCCCCACCTCTCATTACCATCACACTGGGTGTTAGCCTCCACATATCAATTTTATTTGTTATTTGTTGGTTTTTTTTTTTTTTTTTGAGATGGAGTCTTGCACTGTCACCTGGGCTGGAGTGCAATGGCATGATCTTGGCTCACCGCAACCTCTGCCTCCCAGGTTTAAGCGATTCTCCTGCTTCAGCCTCCCGAGTAGCTGGGATTACAGGCGTGCACCACCATGACCGGTTAATTTTTTTGCGTTTTCAGTAGAGATGCGGTTTCACCATGTTGGTCAGGCTGGTCTTGAACTCCTGACCTCAGGTGATACACGCACCTCGGCCTCCCAAAGTGCTGGGATTATAGGTGTGACCCGCCGTGCCCGGCCAACACACATCAATTTTAGAGATACACAGACATAAAAAGATAAAAGAAAAAAAAAAAAACAGAAAAACATAAAAAAAAAGAGATACACATTCAGACCACAGCAGATGGGGTGTCTAGTAATAACAGAATGAGAACCACCCATTAAAAAGTTTAAAAGGAGCAGATGAAATGTTAGTAGTATATTTAACCCAATATATATCGAATATTAAATTTTAGTATGTAATCAACATAAGAAGTTATGGACATGTTTTATCCCTTTTTTTAATAGGGAGTCTTTGCAATCTGATGTGTATTTTACCCCAAGAGCAGGTTTCCTTTTGGCCTAACCCCATTTCAGGTGCTCAGAAAGCCACGGTGGCCAGTAGCTCCCATGTCGAACAGTGCAGGTTTAGATCGTGAGTCTTGCTCTGCAGATTCTGGACTAGAACAGATGGAATTAGGTCCAATCTCAGAATTCAGTGTTTGCTCTTATCATCTCCCTAGACTGCTCTGGAAAGCCGCATGTGTCAGCCAGTTTTGTGGTTCAAATCACCTTCAAAGTGGTCAAGAGCGAATTGTCAAGTTTGCTTTCGTCCTTGCCCATGTCCTGGGCATATGCAGTTGTGCTGGGCCCACAGGTGCTGGGAGGAGCCACATTCCCGGTCCTCTTCCTGTGACCGGATTCCAGTATGTGGCTGTGTTGCTCTCTAGACCCTAATCCACACGGGAGGGCCTGTCCCTTGAGGAAAATAGAAATGGCCTCGCATGTTGCATGGGTCTGGGTTTGAACCTGAGAACCTCTGAGTGAGGAGACTCTAGGGCTTCAGGCAGCTGCCTCACCCTCAGCCATGCTGGTTCCATGGTACTGTGAGAACCAGCCCCTGGGAACCCGGGGTGGTGAGCAACCCACTCTTGTGTATTTCCACCTTGTCCCTGTAGTTCTCAGGCTGGCTGCCACCCAGGCGTCTCTATCCTGCCCCATCTGCATTCTTAGTGTTTTCCTTGGTTTTGAGGACATGGGCCCAGCACCCCCACTGCAGGGTGACCAAAGGATGCAGGCATGTTCCTCTCTCTAAGGATCCGTCGCCCTACTCCTAAGACTTGTTTGTTCTGATTGTCTTGGCTCCCCTAAACTGCAGGTCCCTGTCACTGGGCCTTGAGCAGGCCATGCTGTCCCCTTGTCCCCTAGATCCCATGAAGGAGGCTTTTTATTCATGTCAGCCTTTTCTGCTGTGTTTCAGGTTGAGCCGGACCCCGAGGCTGGGAGCGAGCAGGAGGTATTTGCTGCTGTGGAAGGGCCCAGTGCCGAGGAGATGCCTTCAGACACAGAATCTCCAGAAGTCCTGGAGACACAGCTTGACTCCCACCAGGGGCTTCTGGGGATGGAACCCCCAGGTGACATGGTGGACTTGGTGGCAGCTGAGAGCACTGAGGACCTTAAGGCCCTGAGCAGTGAGGAGGAGGAAGAAATGGAGGGTGCCACCCAGGAGCCTGAGAGCCTCCTGCCACCCTCTGTGCTGGACCAGGCCAGCGTCATTGCAGAGCGGTTTGTCAGCAGCTTCTCCCGGCGGAGCAGCGTGGCGCTGGAGGACGGCAAATCCAGTGGCTTTGGGAGCCCGCGGCTGGTCAGCCGGAGCAGCAGCGTGCTCAGCCTGGAGGGAAGTGAGAAGGGCCTGGCCCGACGTGGCAGCGCCACAGACTCCCTCAGCTGTCAGCTCTCCCCAGAAGTGGACATCGGTGTGGGAGTGGCCACAGAGGACAGCCCTTCTGTCAATGGGGTGGAGCCCCCAAGCCCGGGCTGTCCAGTGGAGCCCGACCGGTCTTCCTGCAAGAAGAAGGAATCGGCGCTCTCCACCCGAGACCGGCTGTTGCTGGACAAGATTAAAAGCTATTACGAAAATGCAGAGCACCACGACGCGGGCTTCAGTGTCCGTCGCCGGGAGAGCCTCTCCTACATCCCCAAAGGACTTGTGAGAAACTCAGTCTCCAGGTTCAACAGCCTTCCCCGGCCAGATCCAGAGCCGGTAGCTCCAGTGGGGCGCAAGAGACAGGTAGGCTCCCGGCCAACTTCGTGGGCCCTGTTTGAGCTCCCAGGACCAAGCCAGGCGGGCACAGGGGACCCACCTCCCATCACAGATGCTGAGTTCCGTCCATCTTCAGAAATTGTTAAGATCTGGGAGGGAATGGAGTCTTCCGGCGGGAGCTCTGGGAAGGCGCTGGGCCAGGGCCAGGCCAATGGCTTTGACCTGCACGAGCCACTCTTCATCCTGGAGGAGCACGAGCTGGGAGCCATCACGGAGGAGTCGGCCACAGCCTCCCCAGAAAGTGCCTCTCCCACTGAGGGGCGCAGCCCAGCCTACCTGGCCCGTGAGCTGAAAGAGCTGGTGAAGGAGCTGAGCAGCAGTACCCAGGGGGAGCTGGTGGCCCCACTGCATCCCCGCATCATGCAGCTCTCCCACGTGATGGACAGCCACGTGAGTGAGTGCGTCAAGAACAAGGTCTACCAGCTGGCCCGCCAGTATAGCCTCCGGATCAAGAGCAACAAGCCGGCAATGGCCAGGCCACCACTGCTGTGGGAAAAGGCGGCCCCTGAGAGGGATGGGAAGAGCCCCACTGTGCCCTGTCTACAGGAGGAGGCTGGAGAGCCACTGGGCAGCAAAGGTATGCTTGGAGTGGCAGGTGGGCCCTTCCCCAGGTCTAGGGACTGAAGAGCCAGGAAGGAGCCAATTGGCCCCTGGGGGAAAGTGACCTCTAAGGAGCTTCTACCAAAGGGAGAAGCTGGACCCTGGGCACCAAGGGCACAGGGTGAGCCTTGGCAGCCAGTCCAGTGCTCTGAAGCCAGGCCTGCTCTCCTGGTTGAGCCCTTCCAATGCCCTCTACTTTGGCCCTTCCCATCCAGCAGAGGCTTCTGGAGGAAGCATGGCCCCAGGCCCCTCCTTTCCAGGATGGGAGCAGAAGCTCTCCCCTCTTCCTTTGACACCTCACCCATTTCCACTGCCTTTTCTTCATTCTTCCCAGGGCCCTTCACGAAAGGGGCTGTGGATGGTAAAAGATTTCTCTCCCATCACACCCAAAACCCCAACAGCCAGCCTTGCCTGGAAAGTGAGTTGGGGGCCCTCCTGCCCTGAGAGCTCTCCCGCCCTGGGCTTCAGGCAGCTCACTCTCTCCTTACAGGTAAGAGGAAGCCAGCTCTGTCTCTCCATGACTATAAGCAGCAGATGGCCCAGGAGCACAGCCCTCCCAAGCCCTCCTTGGCTGGGGACACGTCGCCACGGCGTTTCTCCTTCAGCCCATCTGCCGTCAGCCAGAGGACCACCTCGCCTGGGGTCCGGCCCTCCGCCCGGAGCCCCCTCAGCCCCTTCGACATGGAGACCTTCAGCTGGCCCGACGTCCGCGAGCTCCGCTCCAAGTACACCTCGCACGATGAGGCACGCCGAGCAGGGGGTGGCCGGCCCCGAGGCCCACCCGTCAACAGGAGCCGATCGGTGCCAGAGAACATGGTGGAGCCGCCTCTGTCAGGCAGGGTGGGCCGCTGCTGCAGCCTGAACACCAAGAGGGGCCGGGGAGGCGGAGAGGCCACCCAGTCCCCTGGGCCTCTGCCCCAGAGCAAGCCGGACAGAGACGAGGCCCTGTATGTCACTGCAGACCTCACCCTGGAGGACAACCGGCGGGTGATTGTCATGGAGAAGGGACCCCTTCCCGGCCCCACTGCGGGGCTGGAGGAGAGCAGTGGCCAGGGACCAAGCTCACTGGTGGCCCTGGTAGGGCAGGGCCAGGATTTCCAAGAGTCTGCAGAGTGTCGGCCGAAAGAAGAGGGTCCCAGGGACCCGGCAGACCCAGGCCAGCAGGGCAGAGTGAGAAACCTCAGAGAGAAATTCCAGGCCTTGAACTCTGTAGGTTGACGCTGACTCCGGCGGGGAGGGAGGAGTCACGTTGGAGGTTGAGGAAGAACCTGGGCATCCTTCCCGTTGAGCCTGGGCTCATGGAGCCCCTGCCCAAGACCCTTGGGCGGGTGGAAAGGCTGTCCCCTGCGCCCTCCGGAAAGGACACTCCCGTGTGCAGGGGCTTTCCTGCCTGTGCCACACGCTGGTGCTCCCCTGGGGCTCAGGGCAACCTTCCATGGGCCCAGATGAGCCACTCACCTGTGAGGCCGGTGTGGCCGCTTCCCTTGTAAATAGTTCTTCTCTAGTAAGAAGCCAAATATTTAAGCTCACCTCTTCCCAGAGAGAGCAAGCTGTGCTCAGGCCTCCAGTGTTGACTGGCCACAGCCATAGCCAAACAGAGGAGCCCACCTCCGGGGAGACTCAGGCAGTGGGCCGGAGAGGCTTTGCTCTGTAACTGTACCTTTTCTTAGGGTCCAGGCAGGAATGAAGCCAATAATTTATTGCTTTCCATTCCGTGGTATGATGTGCGCGTGCGTGAGTGTGTGGCCCCGTTTATTCCCCTCCTGCCAAGAGTGAAATGGATTCAGTGCAGGTACTTTTGAGGGTTGTTGCGCCGACCCTGTGGTTGTCGCTGATGTACACACATTTCATTATTTGCCAATGGTGCAATAACCACTGCTGACCAACCCACTCTGTGTGAACTGCTTCCTGGGCCTGGCTGGGGTCGGGAAGGCTATTTGTGGGCCAGGGAAGTCTTAGGGAGATGGAGACTTGGAAGTCGTTCCTTCCACACTCATTGGTCACCCGGGCTCATGAAACATAAGGCACCCTGGTACTGGTGAGGGAGCTGGTACTGGTGAGGGAGGTGGGACAGGAGGATGTGAGGGTGGGAGCTTGCTCTCTGCCACTTAGACTCCCATGGGCTTCTCTGTCTAGCAGCAGCCTGCTGTCCTGTCTGAGGTAGGGGGTCCCACATGCCAGCCTTTCGTTCTTTTCCCCAAGGGCCAGAGTTAGACTTAAAAAAGGGAGGTGGTGAGGTGGATAGACCATTTTTCTCATGAGCAGGCGTACCCAGTATCTGGCGGGTGCTCTATGCGCTTCTCTCCAGTTCCCAGGAAACATCCTAGAAGGGAAGGATTTTTTTTTTTTTTTTGGAGACAGAGTTTTACTCTTGTTGCCCAGCCTGGAGTGCCATGGTGTGATCTTGGCTCATTGTAACCTCTGCCACCTGGGTTCAAGCGATTCTGCTACCTCAGCCTCCTGAGTAGCTGGGATTACAGGCATGTACCACCATGCCTGGCTAATTTTTTGTATTTTTAGTAGAGACAGGGTTTCGCCGTGTTGACCAGGCTGGTCTCGAACTCCTGACCTCAAGTGATCCACCCACCTCAGCCTCCCAAAGTGTTGGGATTCCAGGTGTGAGCCACCTCGCCTGGCTGAAGGCAACGCTTCTAAACTTGGAGACTAGAAATGCCCTAAAGGTGTCTGCAGCGTTGGATGAGGAATACAAGTGCATTTTTATTCCTCTCTTTTTATCACATTCTCAGAAGTGTCTTTGATTCAGAAGAGTTAGGAATGCCTCCCTATTTCAGTTGGGTTTTCTGCCCTTTCTCCACAGAGGTCCAGCCTTGTTTTGCTCTGTTTGTTCTGGCTGGGAAGTGGGAGGCAGAAGCTGCAGGGCCTGGGTGGTAGAGCTGCCTGACAAGTGTTCACGCAGGGCTGCTGGGTCAGAGCCCTTCTTGTGGGCCTTCTGACCCAACCTGAGTCTTACAAAGTCAAGGGAAGATCTGCCAGCTGCCCTGAATCTTCTGTGGTCATTTCCACAGTCACTGGCTCCTGCCAGGCCAGTCTCAGGATACAATCACACTGGAGAGTGTGAGGGTCAGGGGACTCAGATTCTTTTTTTTTCCCCAAATACTATTTTCCCCCCTGAAATGGAGTCTTGTTCTGTTGCCCCAAGCTGGAATGCAATGGCATGATCTTGGCTCACTGTAACATCTGCCTCCCAGGTTCAAGCAATTCTCCTGCCTCAGCCTCCTAAGTAGCTGGGACTACAGGCGCGCATCACCACGCCCTGCTAATTTTTGTATTTTTAGTTGAGATGGGGTTTCGCCATGTTGGCTAGGCTGATCTCAAACTCCTGACCTTGTGATCTGCCTGCCTTGGTCTCTCAAAGTGCTGGGATTACAGGTGTGAGCCACTGTGCCTGTTCGAGACCCAGAGTCTTATCCCAGCCTTGCCATTAACTAGCTGGGTCACCTAAGCTCTTGCTTTTTCCTCATCTAGGAAAGAGATAGATGATTTGCTGTTTCCCAAAATTCCAACTGGGGCTCTTCAGAGTGCAGGGCCCAGGAAGTTGTAGTTAACCCCTTTCCCAGTCAGGCCTTACACAGCCATCTAGGTGTGTCTGGGAACCTTGCACCAGTTCGGCGGTTCTCACTGGTTGCCCGTTGGAATCATCTGGGAGCCTTTTGGAAACTGGCAGTGCTTACATTCCATCCCCCTAGACCAAGTGAAGCTGCCCTCTGGAGGTGAATCCCATCCTTAGAGATTCTGGGGATTCTGTGGTCCAGCACCTGTCCTGAGCTCTGTGGGAAAAGGCATGGGCTGATCATCGCTTGGAAATGATTTTGCCCTACAACAAGCCTTCAAGTGCAAAAATGAGCAAGCTTTTTTCAGGCTTTGTGGTGAAGCATGGGACCCAGGTGCTTGCAGTCATCCCATAAGGCTCCCAGGGACAAGCTAGAGAGTCTGGCTGCCCCTCTGTCTCCCTGGTTCCAGCCCTCTGAGACCCTGTTCAGAGGGAGAGGAGGCTAGTCAAACAAGAAACTGAGAGAAATATGGAGCATCATTGATTTATTAGAAAAACTAGTAACTGGGTTTCCTCTGGTTGGTGGAAGCACGGTTGAGCAGGTGGAGGGCGAGGCCCAGTGGGCCCCAGGGCCAGCCCCAGATTGCATGGTCTGTGCCCAACAGGGTTGCATTCCTCTGCAGCCGCCGCCTCCTCATTTCCTCCCTGAGCTTGTTTGTCCAAGCCACCAAGCCATGTGGTCCCACTGGCTTCGTCCTCCTCTGGATTCCTGCCCCCTCCCATGAAGGGAGGAATGAGATTCAGGGCCAGCCTCGGGGACCCTGGTTGCCTCCAAAAGGCAGGAAGGAGGAGGGGTGTGGAGGAGAGGCCGAGCCTTCCACAGGCCTCCTGTTGGTGGTGCTAGTGGAGGCCGGGTTGGGGAGGGAAGCCCAAGGGCCCTCCACACCTTCCACAGCCAGAGTCAGTTGAGGCCAGGACAAGGGGGAAGGAGAGAGAAGGAGGACTGCCTCGCCGCGCCCAGAAGGAGCTTCCTCTAAACTGCCCTGGGGAGGAAGCCTGGTATGCTGGTGTGGACTGGAGCTGTGTCAACCTAGTGTGGGAATACTGTCAAAGAAAAGACTGCAAAGTAGAATAAGGAGAGGAAAAAAAAAAAAAGACTTTGCCAGGGCACTGGGAGAACTTAGCCCTGATGTGGCACAGGGTCTCCCAAAGCTGGGTGCCTACAGTTTTAGTCCAGTTGGTTGAATGTCTTGGGGCCTGGGTGACAGGAGGGATGTCGGGGGAGCTGGCAACAGAATGGTCACATGCAGCTGGCTGCTCTGGACCAGGCTGGGGGACCTGGGGTGGTGAGATGCTAGCTCTTCCACTGGAGCCCTTTCTTGTGTCTTTGGAGGTGCTTGCGGGAAATGCCTCACTTCAGGTGCTGATTTGGCACATGTGGAGGGGGAGGCTGGGCCTTTATCCCTTGGCTCCCTAAAGACTGGCCCAGGGAAACAGATGAGGGAAATGCTTGCCACCGTCTGCCATTCAGCAAGGAACCTGCTCTCCGCCTCAGAGGAGAATGTGCCCTCAAGGGTGCCAAAGGCCTACTTTATTGCTAGGTGAGTGAAGTCACCTCACTGCCTTGGTTTCCCCAGACACAGAAAGAGGCTGGTGAGTGATACACACTAGATTCCCTGTATAGGGTCATATGCACCGAAGCCAATTGAAGACCTTGGCCACTGGGGTGGGGTGGGAACACCTGACCTGGGAATATCAGGCTCCATCGGATGATGTCTTCCTTCCTGTGGCTCCTGCCTGCTGTAGTTGGTGTTACCCTGATGTGTCAGGACCACAGCAGGGAAGTGATTTCTGCCGGCACTGGTCAGCACTCAGGGTTCCCGGGGGGGGGCTCATTCTGGATGCCTGCCCCTGTGGCTTCTACCTCAACCTCACCCACTTCTCATCTCCATGCAACTAAGGTCCTTCCCACGGGGAAGGTGATGGAAACTGACTGCAGGCCCTGGGGACCTTTGGTTTCTCTGGGGGAGAATGCCTACTGCCCCCCACCCCACTTGACTCCTCTCTTGGACCTAAACCTACTTAGATACTTGGCCAGAGCTGTGTTGCTTTCAGAGTAGAGTGGTTGGGAAATCCTGGTGGAATGAGTGGCCGCTCCCTTCCGGAAGTATTACCTGGGCAGCAAGGGGAAGGCCATTCCTGGGGACATAAGCTGCAAAGCCCCTTCTGGTGCTCAGGGATAAAGGGGGGTAGATATTGACCTCTGTACTCATGTGAACCCCCACCAAGACCTGGGGCCAGGACCTTGTGGAGAAGCTGATCAAGGGGTACTACACCTTCATGGCTCTGGCCCTGACATTTCCCCAGCTGTGCAGGGGTAGCTATGTCACATGAGTGGTAATACTAAGGCATGGCCACGTCTGCCATCCGGAGATGATACCACTTTACTGTCTGCTCAGCCATTACCCTCTGACGGTCCCAGTGGCAGACAGGACACAATTGGGCGTTTGGCTTTGGGACGCTTTACTGCAGGTGCGGGGATATCCATTTTGTATCTGGGGGCCCACACTGTCCCCTAGGGGGCCCGTGTCTGTCGGATATTGCTGGTTTGGCTGCTACTGGGAGTGGGGGGAGGGTCCCAGCATTCAGAGGGAGAGCCTTAGGCAGTGTTGTGACATACCTGTCACTCCTTCAGATCACAGCCCTGTGCCCTAGCCACGGCTTTAAATGAGGAATGGTCTGACCTTGCTGCCCCTCCTGGGACTGCCTGTGGTGGCACAAAGGGTGCTGGAGGCACTCAGCCAGGCCCCGCCAACCGTGGGGGGTGCCCTTTGATCTGGGGGGAGGAGCAGAGTGGAAGGATGGGGTGGCCCCTGAGGTGAGAGTCCCAGTTCTGCGGAAGCCCAGCGGGGAGGAGGCTGGCAGCACCCAAGGCCCTGACCCAGTCTGGTCCCGGCAGCCCCCCTCAGCCCCTGGCCCAGAGCTACGGCTTTGTGGCTCCTTCCTCCTGCCCCTCAGGGGCTGGCTGGCATTTCCAGTGCCCTCTTCTTTCCCCTTTCCCTGGCTGCCACCAGGTGGGAGGTGACCCCAAGCAAGAATTGCTTTAGGAGCGGGCAGCGTTTGAGGAGCCCCATCAGCCTTCTCCAGCTCTTTTTTTTTTTTTTTTTGGTTGGGGGTAAGGGGCCTGCGCACCCTCAGCTCAGGAGGAGGGTGGGAGAGGAGGGTGTGTGCCTCAGAGAAGCGTTTCCTGCCCCCAGGCCTGGAGGCCCCGAGGGTGCCTGAGGAGCTGGGAGCCCCCGTCCCTGGAGCAGAGCCGGCGCGGGCGAGGGCATGGAGGGGGCGTCGGCCCGGGACGCGCGGGCGAAGGCAGCTTTTGCAGTGCAGCGTGGGGCCCAGGGGCCCTGCCCGCGACTCGACTCGACAAGCGGGCGGCGGCAGGAGGAGGCTGCGGCCGCGGCGAGGTCAAGGCCGGGACGCCTGGTCCCTGCGCTTCCCGACCCCGCCGTGCCCGCCAGCTCCACCCGCGGGGTCCCCCAGCCGCTACTTCTTTTTGGGGAAGAAGCTGAATCTCTTCTCCTTGTCCTTCTTGCCGAGGCTGGCGTCGGGGCCGGAGAGGGCGGGCAGGGGCAGGCTCTGCGCCTTGACGCGGATGCTCTGGGACTCGTTGATGGCGGTGCTCACGCCTTGCAGCCAGGACAGCATCTCCTCCTGCGGGGCGGAGGGTCATGGTCGAGTCTGGAGGCCCGCAGGCCCCCACCTCTCGTGCCAGGCAACGATGGGGGGTTCCAGGAACTGCCCCTTCTGAGGGGGCCTCCCAGGCAAGCGGCCTGGGGTCCTTGACCTACCGCTTTGTTAGCCAGGTCTGCGCGAGGCTGCCCGTGCTTACCTCGTCCTTGCCGTGGAAGAGCCACTCGCTGCCATTGCTCAGCCTAGGAGGACAAAGGGTTTCCTGTCATGGAGACACCTCTGGAAGGGGCACTGAGCAGAGGGCTGGCTCTGATCCCACAATACCCTGAGCCCAACACCCAGAACCCTCCCAGGCCGCCCGGCAGTTTCTGAGAGGTCAAAGTCTGCACCATCAGCCTCTTTGGATCTGAAAACCCCCTGAGGAGCAGCTCAGGCCTGGAGTGGGACCCATACAGAGGGCCTCTGCCCTGCCACCAATGCCCAATCACGCCACCAACCTGGGCTTTCAAAGGCCAGGAAGGCCTCACCTCAGTTTAAAGACGTGCTTCTTCTTCTTGTAGTTGGCAGCAATCTCACAGATGGCATGTCTCAGGGCCAGGGGTTCCTCCCCGTGGTAGGGCACCCCCAGGGCCAGGTTCTTGGCATCCTTGTAGAAGGTTAGCTCGCTGTTCCTGAGCACACAGTACAGGTTGTTCCACGACCTGCAAAGATGCAGACAGGCAAGTCACCCTTCCTGATATGGCATCTCTAGAGTCAATTCCTACAGTGTCACCATTCAAAAAATGACACCATGTTTGTCCTGATACATAATAACATGTTTTATTGTTTAAAAAACCATGTGCATGTAATTGCATTACCAAAAATTAGCTATTATTAACATTTTATGTATTCCTTCTAGTCTTCACATATTCACTTTTTTTTTTTTTTTTTTTTTTAAAGATGGGGTTTAACCATGATGGCCAGACTGGTCTTGAACTCCTGACCTCAGGTGATCCACCCACCGTGACCTCACAAAGTGCTAGGATTACAGGCGTGAGCCACTGTGCCTGGCCATATTCACTTTTTTTTTACTATTCACAGATAGCTAAAATTGGGTTATATATATATTCAATTTTATATCCTGTTTCTAAGCATAATACTACATCATGAGTATTTCTCCATATCCTCAAATATTGCCTTCTTTTTTTTGTTGTTGTTGTTGTTTTTTGTTTTTTGTAGACAGAGCCTCACTCTGTCACTCAGGCTGGAATGCAATGGTGTGATCTTGGCTCTGCCTCCTGGGTTGAAGCAATTCTCTTGCCTCAGCCTCCCGAGTAGCTGGGACTACAGGCACGAGCCACCACACCCAGCTAATTTTTGTAGTTTAGTAGAGACAGGGTTTCACCACGTTGGCCAGGCTGGTCTGGAACTCCTGACCTTAGGCGATCTGCCCGCCTCAGCCTCCCAAAATGATTACAAGCATGAGCCACTGCACCCAGCCCATATCCTCAAATATTTCTTAAAATAATTTTGAATAACTATGTGGAAGTCTATCACAATCCCTTTATTGATGAACCTTATAATACTGGAAAATTTGTCTGTACTATAAATAGCAATGTGATGAAAAAATATTTTTTTTTGAGATGGAGTCTTGCTCTATTGCCCAAGCTGGAGTGCAGTGGTGCAATCTTGACTCACTGCAACTCTGCCTCCCAGGTTCAAGTGATTCTCCTGCCTCAGCCTCCTGAGTAGCTGGGGTTTCAGGCATGTGCCACCACACCCTGCTAATTTTTGTATTTTTAGTAGAAGTAGGGTTTTACCATGTTGGTCAGGCTGGTCTCGAACTCCTGACCTCATGATCTGCCCGCCTCGGGCTGCTGGGATTACAGGCATGAGCCCAGCCATGATGAACATTCTTACACATAAATCTGTGCCTATAATTCTGATCTTACCTTGAGATATATTTCTAGAAGTAGAACGATTACAACTTAAGACCAACAGTAAAAAATTAACTTTCTGAAGTATTTCTACATCCATTAGCATATTTGATTCTCACTACAGAACTGTGAAGGAATTGAACAGCATTTTGTTTCGGTGATTGTTTTTTGTTGATGAGATGTGCCAAGTATAGCAAACTTTTTAAAGGAACAAATTTTACAAATAGGGCTCATGTCAACTGGCATGTTTGGTGAGAGCACCAAGCTCTTAACTGAATGGCTGGGCTGCCCGGACCCTTCACTCACACGTGGGAAGCAGGTTGCAGTACTTCTACAGTAACAGACACTGTTTCCTCCTCCTCTTCATCCCCCTCCTCCGTCTCCCTCCTCTCCTCACCCCCTTCTCCTCCCTTATTTTTGAACGCAGGAAGGTGGAGAAACTAGTAGGGCACATAGGGAGGAAGTTCTGGAAGGTCAGAGGGAGAAACTGACTCATACAAAGCTGGGTGCAAAGCCATTTTACAAAGTCCCATTTCTGATCTTTCCTCTAGCAGAAAGGGAGTAACTAAGAAGGAGCTGGGTCTTTGGAGAAAGAGCTTGCTTTGAACAAATGACTTTTAACCTTTCCGAGACTCTGTTCCGCGCCCCCCCCCCAAGAAAATGGAAACATCAATGTCACAGGATTGTTGTGAAGATTTTATCAGTCCTAACATAATGCCTGGCACATAGTAGATGCTCAGTAAATGTTAATTTCCCCTTTCCTGATGGACTTTCCATGTAAGCAATAAGTAAACCTCTTCAGGGCAGTTGGGCCCCCAGATGGTTCCTTTTTGGAATTTGGAATTGCTTTCATGAGTCCCCCAGACACACACTGTATGCTCATGCTGCCAGCTGTCCCTGGGAATACGGCTGGCTTCAACCTCTTGGTGATGCTCTGTTTCCCTAGGACCCTGGACTGCTGCTAGAAAGGGGAGGCCCCCAGGGCCCCAGGCAGAGACAGCCCTAAATAGACCAAATCCAAGGGCATGACTGTTTCAGGGTCAGGAAAGGATGCAGCCTTTGAGTCAGTTCCTCAGGGTCATAGAGTCACTGAATGACAGCACTGGGAGGTCAGCAGCTGGGCCATGACCGACTCCCATCACTCCCATTTTACAGCTGAGGACACTGAGGCCCAGAATGATCAAAAGTGGGGCTCCAACAAGGATGTTGTTAGTGCCAAGACCTACCTAGCCTTTACCTACTTATCCCTAGCCCTGGGATAATAGGATAATAACAACTAGTGTTCACCAAGTGCCTACTCTGTGCCAGAAACAGTACCTGTAGTGAAAAGACACACTGTTCCCGTCATCCTCTCTTTCCAAATGGGGAAACCAATTTAAAGAGGTTGAGTAACTGGCATGAAGACATAGGATTTGAACTCAGGACCAGAACTGGAGATGGGCTTTCCCATCATGCCAAGTAGCCCTCGTGGCTGGCCCAGAGGGGTGCCCAGGAGCTCTTACAGGCCAGAGGCAGAGGGTACACCTCCCCCAGCACATGCCCACATCACCAAGGCTCTGCTGGCAGAGAGATCCCTGGGAGCTGCCCAACCTCCCCTCTGCCAGCAGCCTCCCCGCACTCACCTGTTGGAAGCCTTCTTGTTGGGCCCCTCCAGGTCGTGCTTGCGGCCCAGGTAGCCTTCCATCTGCACGCTGTGCCCGTGGTCCCGCGGGGCCAGCAGCGTTGCAGGCTCATCACCCTCACTCAGGGGCGTATCTAGGACCTTAAAGAGGGGCTCCGTGGCAGGCCTCTCGTCCCCAGCGGATTTCTGCCTGTCCTCGTGCTGCCCCGGTGGTGGTGGCTGCTGCAGGTCCTGAGGCCACGTTCCGTCTTCTTCCCCCTGCTCAGGGCATAGGGAGGAGCACACCTTTCTGGGGGCTCTGGCTAGAGACGGCTGTTCTCAGCAAAACTGGGAGGTCAGCAGCCACCCTCCACCACCCCCACGCCAACTTCCTTTCTGCTCCCACTTCCTGGCCCACCCTGGCTCTCACACAACCTGCTGTGGGTGCCACCCACTTGCTTCCCTACCCTGCCCATGCCTCTGGCTCCATTTCCACCCCACTCCCCCTTCAGAGAGCCGCAGGGTGGCCTCCTCTCTCCAATCTAACATAGTAACCGAAGGTTCTCGGAGTGAGCCAAAGGGGCCTGAGTGATTATTTCATTAAAAGGGTGCGGGGGTGGGGGCAGGTTCCAATGCTGCTGGCAAAGCTCTGGCCCCTCTTGCTTCAGCCAGATACTCACATGAGGAAAGTTCTGCTGCTAAGACAAGTTCGACAACCACTCATGGTAGAATGTTGAATGGGAACTCTTCTGGTACCTTCAAATTGTGCCTCAAGCCCCAAAACTAAGGGTACCAGGCCCTAAGTTTGCCCCCGCCACCTCACAAAGGGAGAACCCAGACCCTCCCTGGCCATCAGCAGGTCTAACAGGTCCTCTCTCCACCATTTGCTGGGAGCTTGCTGGACAGAGCAGTGGTTCCTAACCCTGGCTGCCTTCTGCAATCATCTCAGGTGCTTTCAAAAAAAACATTCTCGGCCAGGCGTGGTGGCTCATGCCTGTAATCCCAGCACTTTAGGAGACCTAGGCGGGCAGATCACCTGCGGTCAGGATTTCGAGACCAGCCTGACCAATGTGGAGAAACCCTATCTCTACTAAAAATACAAAAAAATAAAAAATAAAAGAAACATTCTCAGGCTGCACCTCAAGATGCTGAATTAAGTGGCCAGGGGTCAGCACATTGGTATTTCTTCCTGAGCATTTCATGGGATCTAATGTGCAGCAGGATTTGAGAATCCCCCTCGTAAGGAGGCACTGCCTTGGGGAACTACTGTGGTCTTTACCTCCCTGCACCTCTCTGTGGAGACTTGGGGATCCCTGGCCCCTGCCCAAGTCAAGGGAGGGGACTCCAATGATGCCACTTACTGTATGATGTACAGGGGCCCACGAGAGGGGGAAGCTGACCTGTCATTCCCTGGCTGAGTGTTTCCTTATGCTAGACCTTGCCTGTTGGGCAGAAGACAGAGAGGGCAGGACAGATTGGGGCAGCAGAGGGCAGCCTCCGATTGCCAGGTGGGTCAAGAATGGGTGGGTCTCCTTCATGCCAAGTGAGCACCAACGAAGGCAGCCTCTCTGGAGCCTCTGGCCAGGACCTAGTCCCAAAGGCCTGACTGCTGGGCAGCTTTCAGCAAGAGGTAGTAAGGCCCCCAGGCAGCTGGATGCCTGAAGCACCAAGGACATTTTCACCCAGGAGGTCACGGCCACCTCAGGCAGTCAAGACTGCTCCTTTTTCTGCTCCCTCTTCCCTGCCCCAACAGCTGAGGATGGATGCCTAGAAGAGTGCTGCAGAGAGGGAAGGAGCCAGGAGAGAGCATGGGGCAAACCCGAAATAGAGGATGGGGGATGGGAGGATGTGGGCCCCACACCAGACATCAGATTGAAGCTTTAAACTGAAATAACTGGGTAGACTTTTTATCCACTGAAAGTGACCAGGGTCTGCCTGAGGTGGCCTTAGGAATGGGAAGCGGGCTTCATGGAGATGCTGGAAGGCAGTGGTTGCAAGAAAGGTAAAACCGATCATGTTTGCATCTCATCAAATTAGGACTGTTCAGGAAACAGGTTATATGTTAGAGTTCTAGTCAGATTTCAAAGAAGGGTTTATGTGGCTGGGAAAGTTTGGAAACCACTGACCTAGTCTAATGCTTTTGATCTATGAGAGAAAACCAGTGCTCAGAGAGGTCAAGTGACTTGCCCAAGGTCACACTGTTAGATAGATCGATATGAGCAGGAGGGGGAGCCCCTGAGAAAGGGAGATCTGGAAAGTCTCACATTCCAGAGACCACCCAAAACATGCACCCTAGATATGTTATGCAGGAAGGAATGCCCCAAGATGCCCCTTAAGATCCCCAGTCATCACACACTCTGCAGTTAACCTGTCGGAATGTAGCCAGCTGCCTGCTGATAAGGAGGGAAAGAAGGCAAAGGAGAAATTCCTATGAGATATGCAGGTGCAATAAATATCGATACACAACCTTCCTGGAGTGGCAGTAATTAGCAACATCACCATTAGGTAGGATTTGTATCCGACACCCGTCTGCAGGTTCATTCCCTGAAAGTTAAGGGAGAGTCCCATAAACCTGGGGCAGGAACTGGGTGGGGGAGAAGGTAGAGACTTAAGACAGAGCAGGAAATTAGATAAAGGTGGAGACTTGAGACAGAGGCAGGAACTTGAAGAGGGTGCGACTTAGTAAGAGTAATAGAAACCGCAAGGCAGAACTCTGGAGCTGCTGGCTCATTCTGTTTGGAGCAGCCTGCACTGCCTCATCTTTCAGAGTGTACTGCCTCTGCTGCTGCCTCACTCTGCTGTGAATACTGCTGCTTCCCAGCCGGACCCGCTGGCTCCTCTCTTGGAGCCTATTTCAATAAACTCCCTGCTCTTTATTTTCCTTCAGTAAACCTTTTGCTTCCATTACTACTTGGTCTCTTGGCCGAATTCTTGCAAGTAAGACTAAGAATTGAGGAGCCTGCACTTCCCGGTAACAACAAGGCTAACAGGCGTAGGAGGCCGTTTGGAACGTGCACTCCCAAATGGACACACCTGAGCTTTTATCCCATCTTTATGGTGTTCGTCTTTTCCCACCTTAGTGTGCCCTGGGGGCTGTGGCTGGACCACTCTTCTCTCTATGCATCTGGCAGCCTTTGTACCCTAGAGCGTCTACAATGAGCCAGCATTGGACACAAGGATCTGGAGGCTCCAAAGCCCTGCCTTGATCTCCCTGTAGCAGGGAGGAAGGGCAGGAGGGGCAGGAGAAGCAGGGATGGGACTGGAGGCCTGGGCTTGGGGTCCTTGCGTGGATCCTGTGCTCTGACTTGGGTATACATCTGGGGAAGGCCTGTTCTTCCTTCAAGAGGGATGGGGGTAGGTTCCAGAGGAGGGGACATGGGCTACACTGCTGCTCCTGCTACCATCAGAGCTCTCCCTGCCCTTGGGTCTCAGAGAAACAGCCATGGCAGATACAGGGAGGGAAGCTTGCCAGACCCTCTCAGCCACGTTTGCCTCTCTTACCCATCCTCTGCTCTCCTGGATCGGTTTTGCTAGAGACCTCTGTGCCCGCATTTTCCCCCTATACTTCTATTCCATTTTCTTTCCTTTAGAAAACTGTCCTCTGAATATAGAGATGGATTTTGCCAGGATTGACCCCCAACTTAATCCCACCTTCCTTCTGTTTCCTCTTAATGGCTGCCTGGCCCACATTCCTTGGCAGGGGCATTCAGAGGCCATGGCAGTGCAATAAAAAATCATTCGGTTAGGTCACAGGTTGGCTTTGGAAAATGGAGGTTTTCCAGTGTATGCAAAGATTTCTTCAGCGTTCCTGACTGCTCATGTAGAGACAATTTAAAATGCATCCTGTCCTCTCCACCCTGAAGGCCAAGGCCAAGAATGAGGGTGAGAGATGAAAGAATTGGGCCTTGGCAGGGCTTCTCTTCCTCTCTGGGGCGAGGGAGCGGACACAGGTAAGAAAGGTGGGGTGTAATGAAGGTGGGTGCAGGAGAGAAGGAAGGGGCTTTGGGGACAATCCTTTCTTCCCCTCCTCAGCTCCCAGGAGGCTGGCCAACTTCCTGGAGTGGGACAAGGAGGAGGAACCAAGAGGGGCTGGGGTGAGAGAAGGAGGAAGACGGATTTCTAGAAGGCCCTGTGAGCAGAGACACCAGTGAGCTCTCAGACGGAGCTGGCCCCTTCCCTCAGCCCTTTTCCTGCTCTCCCATCCGGGACCACCAGCAGAGGACCTCCTAAGAAACCCACCCCTTCCCAGGTGTTGGGTCAGACAGGCCTGAAGTGAGAGTCCCTGGAATTCCACCTGGGGGAAGGGAGAGAACCTTCCCGACCCAGTTAGTGGGAATGAGCGCTTGACCTACTTCACAGGTGGTTTGTAGCCTTTTAAAATGAGGTCGTGTCTGTAAATGTTGGCTCTCCTATGATCCTTCACCCCTCTATCCACCTCTGCCTCCCTGGGGCTTTGCTGAGCAATTATTGTGGCCAGTGACCTGTGGGGCTAGTGTGAGGATCTCAAAAACCGTCTTGTTCCGAGAGTAACAGATGCTCAGGACTGAGAAAACGGAAGGGGAATCTCAGCCATTGGCAGGCAAGGCCTCGGCCCCTCCTTTCTCCGCCATTTTCAGTTGGAACATTCCGAGGCTTGAGACAGGAAGAGGAAACCCTGTGAACAGGTAAGCAGTGTAGAAGGGCCTGAGTTCTCACCCCTTTAGGGCAGTGCAGAAGCGTCCTGAGGCCCCACGCCCTGAGGGGCAGTGCGGAAGCGGCACCCCTTTAGGGACAGTGCGGAAGCGGCCTGAGGCCCCGCCAAAATGCTTGGAGTCGGGCACTTAGGTGGAGGGGTCCCAGAAGGCAAAGGCAGAGGTCTCCAGGTCTGGCCAAAGACAACGACGTGCTGCTTAGTGGATGGCTCTGGTAATTCACAAGTGGATTTTGCAAAGAGCTCACAACTTTGTAAAGAAAAGATTTCGAGGAAGATTGTATCTAGATATACCAAGAGGTCAAATCCTTTTCTGAAGCAGAACCATTTTTTTAAAAAGTTACTCTTGGGGGCGGCGCTGTGGCTCATGCCTGTAATCCTAGCACTTTGGGAGGCCGAGGCAGGTGGATTTCCTGAGCTCAGGAGTTCCAGACCAGGCTGGGCCACACGGTGAAACCTCATCTCTACCAAAATACAAAAAATAAGCCAGGCGTAGCGACGTGCGCCTGTAGTCCCAGTTACTTGAGCCGTTAAGGCAGGGAATTGCTAGAACCCAGGATGCGGAGGTTGCCCTGAGCCGAGATCGCACCACTGCACTCCAGCCTGGGCAACAGAATGAGACTCGTCTCTTAAAAAAAAAAAAAAGATACTCTTGAGGTTCCCATCTGCCCACGGAAAGTGCACAAACATCAGAGCAGGCTGGAGGGACGGCCAGATGCTGCCTGCAGGCTCTTTGCTCCCGGGGGAGTGGGGTGGGGGGAAGGCTGACACAGCCCTGCAAGTATGTGAGTGTGTATGTGAAGATCTTTTGTAATTCATAAGAGATAAGGGATTTCCCTGGGGCCTTTTATTTCTAGCCATGCCTCTGGGAGGGGTATGTAGGTAGAATCAACAATGGGGGCCTTATCAGGGAAGGGGGCGGGGGAGGCTGGGAATGGGGTAGGTGAAGCTGATGTGAGAAAAGAGATTCTCAGAATTCTAGAGCTGGAAAGAGGCCTTGGGGTCATGGGATTAAGCTCCTCCTATCGCAGATAGGAAAACAGAGTTCCAGAAAAGCTCGGTGACAGCTGAGATTAGAGCACACAGCAAGTTAGTAGCAGAGCGGGGGCAAGAACCCATGGCCCTGCCTCCCTATCCACACACTGCCTCTCAACCAGAAAGGGCACTGTAGGTGGTGTGGGAAGGCAAGGAGCCAAGTGGCTGCGCAGAGACCCACCCATGACCCCCTGGCTGCAGACCTGCAGTGGGAGGGCTGTGGTGCTGACGGAATAGCCCTGCCTCTTTCTAGGCCAGATCCATCAAGGACCTCCCAGCTGACCAGCTGAAGCATCCACCCGTGCCAACTGTGGGCCCGGGTTAGGCTAGCAGCATGGTTTGGGAGGAGGACCCACCTTCCCTGAGCCCCAGGGCTAGTAGGAGGGGACGAGGTTGGCCAGGGCGGTGACTTACACCTGTAATCCCAGCACGTTGGGAGGCCAAGGCAGGAGGATCACGAGGTCAGGAGTTCGAGATTAGCCTGGCCAACATGGTGGAACCCAATCTCTACTAAAAATACAAAAGATTAGCCGGGCGTGGTGGCAGGCGCCTGTAATCCCAGCTACTAGGGAGGCTGAGGCAGGAGAATCGCTTGAACCCAGGAGGCAGAGGTTGCAGTAAGCCGAGACTGTGCCATTGCACTCCAGACTGGGCGACAGAGCGAGACTCCGTCTCAAAAACAATGAAAAAAGAGGGGACAAAGTGACAGTTCTCCTGCTGCCCCTGTAAGCAGGCCATAGTCTGAGGTGGGGACTGCCTTGCCCGATAGGAGGCGAGATCTAGGGACAGAAGTGCCAGGGGGATGATGCTGGCTGCTCATGTGGCTGAGGTGTGGTTGAGGGACACGCAGATTCTGCCCAAAGGCATCACGTAGGGAGGAGGAGCTGATCTGAGATTCCCTTCCATCTCTGTGCTGTAAGGCCAGGGCAGCTGCCGGAGCCCTTGGGGTCATCAGCAAGATGCAGATTCCACCTGAACCACTGAGGGCTGTCACTCACCGGAACGGGGGACACTCTGAAGGAAGAGAGTACTGCTGCTTGGAAGAATTTCTGGGTGTCCGGCTGGGGGTAGCAAGGGAGTCTAGACCATAAGTGGGGGTGAAGGAGAATTGAGGAACAGGCTGAATAAGGGAATGCGCTGCCTTTAGTTCTCTGGTTTGGGGAACAGGCAGGGGGAGGTGTCTGAGGAACTGTGTGTACTGGCTGTCGGATCATGATGTCAGAGGAGGGCAGGGGACAGGCAGCAATGGTTGCTGGTTGACAGAGATCAATGGAGAAGAGGGCACAGCCTTTTTAGGGCCTCACAGGATTGTAGTCAAATCAACAGGGAGAGGCCACAGGTTCCCAATGGGTGGGGTATGGCCGTCTCAGGGTCTTTGCAGTCTTGCAAAGTCAAGCAGGAGTCTGTGTAAGCTTGACTTTTTAGGGTCCTGCCTTGCTAGGAAACTGGCTTCGGTGGGGGAGGGAGGTGGGAAAGCGTCCTATCTGGGCCAAAGGAAGTGAATGTGTTATGTCCAGGCTCAGCCAGCAGGTGGCACAGGGGACTGCACACAGACTACGAACTCCCCAGGCTCCCAGGAGAAACACAACCTGGTTCCGGACCACAGGGTCTTTTAGAGGTTCTGAAGATGCTCAGTGAACCTGGATGCATTTACAAGCAAAGAACACAGGCGACGGGGTCTTCCCTCTAAAGGTAACGCTGGTGAGAACCAGGGCCTGAGGATGCACCCCAGAAACAGACAGACTGCAGCAATGGGATGCATCGTGCCATGACTGACTTCATGTTAGATCACATGGAGGATGCTGCTTTTAAGAGATGAAGGACTGAGGAGGGGATGGAGAAAAATGAAGGGACTTAAATGATCACCTACTAAGTGCCAGCTGCTCTATCTATATTGTCTCTTCCAATCCTCCCAGCCTCTCTGCAAGGCAGGTACTGTTACTAACCCTGTGTTACAGGTGAGGGAAACGGGGTCAGAGAGAATGAGTGACCCATCCATAGTCACACATTAGTGAGGAAAGTTGAGGATGCAGGTCCATCTGGCCCAAAACTCTGTGCTTTTTTTGTTTTTTGAGACAGAATCTCACTCTGTTGCCCAGGCTGGAGTGCAGTGGCATGATCTCAGCCCACTGCAACCTCCGCCTCCTGGGTTCAAGTGATTCTCCTGTCTCAACCTCCTGAGTAGCTGGGACTACAGGCACCCACCACCACACCTGGCTTTTTTTTTTTTTTTTTTTTTTTTGAGATGGAGTTTCGTTCTTCTGCACAGGCTAGAGTGCAGTGGTGTGATCTTGGCTCACTGCAACCTCTGCCTCCCGGGTTCAGGCATTTCTCCTGTTTCAGCCTCCTGAGTGGCTGGGATTACAGGCAGGCACCACCACAGCTAATTTTTGTATTTTTAGTAGAGACGGGATTTCTCCATGTTGGTCAGGCTGGTCTCGAACTCCCGACCTCAGGTGATCAGCCTGCCTTGGCCTCCAAAGTGCGCAGGGGACTGCACACAGACTACGAACTCCCCAGGCTCCCAGGAGAAACACAACCTGGCTCAGGACCACAGGGTCACCATAGGCGTGAGCCACCATGCCCGGCTGATTTTTGTATTTTTTAGTAGAAATTGGGTTTCATCATATTGGACAGGCTGGTCTCGAACTCCTGATCTTGTGATCTGCCCTCCCAAAGTGCTGGGATTACAAGCATGAGCCACCATGCCCCGCCTCTCTGTTCTTACTAAATCCTGCTGCAAGAGGGGAGACCTGTGTCCTCACTCCAGAGGAAAGCACCTGTCGGATGCAGTTTATAGTCTAAATGAGATGATCCTGGCTTATGTGAAACACATGGCTGATTGACAAAGGCAGCACAATCATGTCAGAGCTGGAAGAGGGGCTTGAGACCAGACAAGACCCAAAGCTAGATGCCTTAGGCAACCAAAGAGTGCTGGTGACTGTGGGGTGCCAGGAGCTGGCCACTCTAGCAGCCAAGTGTTGCCCTTTCCCGATGTCTGATGTCTCAGCTCTCGTCCTCTGGGTGAGAAGGGCTGTCACTGGGTGGGTTGGAAAGGCTGTTCAGAAGACAGCTGTTTGCAAGAGAAGAAAAAGAAATGGTTTGTTGAGCTGAGGGCAGCCAAAGAGATGAAGAGATGGCAACTTAAGCTGGGCACAGACAGATACCTTAAAGGAGAAAGCAGAGGCTGTTGCTGAACAGGGCGAAAGAGCAGGGTGGGGAGCTGAGGCTGGGATGCATGGTGAGCAGTGCCCTGGATTGAAGGCTGAGGGATGGGGAGGAGCTCTTATGAGAAGTGGAGTAGGGGAGCAGTGCAGTGCAACACTGCACCCCAGAGTCCAGCTGTCTGTCCGAGACGGCAACTAGGGGGCTGGGCAAGACAACTGGAAAGGATGCAGGGCAGAAGGCCACCCAGTAAAGTGAATGGAAGGGAAGGGGAATGGCAGTGTGCAGGGTCCCCTCGGACGGAAAGGAGAAACCTGGTCCACTGTCACCAGGGCATGAGGAGACAGGGAGGCTTGCTTGGGACCTGTCTTCACTGTGCCCCCCACCTGTGTGGCCTCTTCAGGTCCCTGGCCTGGAGGAACTGCTGGCTGCTTAGTGGCTCGGTGGCCCTGAGCCAGCCACTCAGCATTAGAAAGACTAGAGAGAGTTAGAAGACGCTGACTCCCCCATCCAGATCTGCCACCCAGTGGTCATGTCATCCACTTCAAACCCATTTCTGAGATGCTGCCAATGTTAACTGAGTCTCATCCAGAGGCCATCAGTATCTAAGATGTTCTGAAACACAGCTTGAAAGGGAGAACTTAGAAAGAGTCTTCAGAGCAGAGGGGCCAGGAATATTCAATCTGACCACAGAAAACAGAAAGGGACATGGCCAGCAGCAGGCAGGTGTCCAGACAGAGCCTACAGCAGGTTTCTCCAGGGAGCCAGGCGCAGTGCCAGCGTGCAGGCAGACACACCCCTGCCACGCTGACTCAGGCATCCTGGGTAGACAGGGACACACCCAGGTTTTGGGGAAAACTGACGTTTCCAGCTGGGTCTGCCCATTAACAAGCATAGGATTTGCATTCGCCGCAAAATGTCTGAAAGAGTAGCAGGAAGAGTAGGAAAGACTGGGAGAGCTTGTTCAGGCGAGAAGAAACACAGCTGCTGTCTCCACACCCACATCCCTTCCATCCAAGGACATCAGAGCCCCGCCGCTGGCCGCTGATGAAAGCTCCTGGCTGCCTGCCAGGGAGGCTGCTGGTGGGGGAGGTGCCCAGGTTGCCAAGGGGCAGCAGCAGCTGGAGCCAGCCAGACTCCGGCCAAGAGGTGGTCCTGGCTGCAAGTCCAGTGTCGGCTCAGCCCCTCGGCACTTGCCTTGATGTTGGTATGTGCTGGTTACTTCCCTGAAGCCACATAAACCTTTAATTCTATGGAAATGGAGAGGCAAGGGACCTAGGGGTCTCAGCTCCCATGTTTAGCCCTAAGGAGATGCTCAGTCCCTTTCTCCAGGGCAGCTGGCTGCACAGGCAGTGCTGGAAGGTCACGCGCAAGAATGGCATCTGTGAGGTGCCCTTGGGGAAGAGAGCTTTCCCTGACTTCCTGATGAGAAGGCTGATAACGAGGAGCACCCAGCAGCTGCTTTCTGGAGTGGCCTGGCATCCCAGGGTCCCCTCTGCACTCCAGCCTGGATCTAGCCTTGGGGCTTGGAGGCCGGCAAGGTATGCTTATCCCACACAGTGAGCCCCAGCAAAGGTGATTAGGAGCACCAATCCCTTTCAGGGACGTGATGCATGGCATCACCACATCCCTGCTAAGAGAGTTCTCAGAGCAGTTCTCTATTCACCTCCCAAAACTGGAATCAGGCACAGTGGACAGGAAGGTGCATGGGGCTGTGGACTGGGGCTGCTGAGGCACCCAGAGCCCGGGAGGTGGGGGATGCGCAGCAGGACCCCCAAGTCCTTCCCAGGGTCACAGCCCCGGGTGAAATGGAGGTGCTTAGTCTCGGGCAGGGCTGCCTGCCCACTGCACCTGCCCACGGCACCTGCCCACGGCCCCTGCCCACTGCCGAGGGCTCCCGGCGCCTTCTTCAGGGCACTATCCTTCCCGCAGCAGAGGTGCAGCCCTGCCTCTACTTCCCCACGGGGACACATGCAAACACCCCAGCTCTTCTTTCCCATCTCCCATCTCACACCATCGGGCACCTGAGACCATCCAGGTACCACAGCACGAAGCAAGAGACAAGAGAAAAGTGGTGAAAACCGCCTCTCCTAGCCCCTCCTTATAATTTGCTAAACTGCTGACATCCAGGCACGTTCCAAACTTTTGGGAATTCTCCAGAGAGGGCTTTCTAAGAGCACGGAGATGGGGGATTTGGTGGTTTATCTAAAATCATGCAGGAAGTTTCCACCAGGATTGAGGACTAGAACCCAGATGTCCTGACTCCCCTCCAGCAGTTTTGTCTTCTGCGAGTGAGGTCTCATTTCTTCTGCCTGGCCTTCCATGCACTTACCTGTATCAATGGATTGGCCTTTACCAGAGCATGCTCTAATGTGAAAAGGCAAGAGGTGAGGGAAGGCGGTGGGACTGTGCAGCCATGTGCTTGAGGAAGAGGGTGATGTGTGGGGCAGGCAGGGAAGGGGAGTACTGGGGTGGGTGGCACCCTGTGGTGTGTAGCTGTCCAGACTCAGGCAGGGGTGCCTGGTCCACTCCCATCAGTTCCCCCCAGCAGGAAGCCGACATGCACAGTGAAGGGTGGTACGTGAAGCAACACCACATGGATCTATTCTACAAGGCACCGACACCAGACCACACACAGAGGGCCAGCAGGAGTGCCACCATCCCCCAGGCCTATCCCAGAGAGAAGGGGCAGCCGTTGGCCGTGCCTCTCTGGGAGAGGCCTGTGGTTCTGTGAAGGGGTAGTCCCAGGCAGGCTGCAGGGACTGGCTGCTGGCCTTTCAAGAAGCCTTCTAGAGCCAGGTCGGGCGTCCCAACAGGCTCTGTCCTCCTCTGTGTCGCATCGAAGGCAGATGGGGCATTGGGCCCTCCTTCTGAGGTTTGTGGATCCCCGTGAGAACTTATTAACAAAGGGCTCAGAAGGGAGGAGCAGCAGGAAATGTGTGCATGAGGCCTTAGGTCTGGTGTCCATTTGAGTCACCATCTGGTTTCTTTCCGGTACTGGGCACAGGCCGGTCTTCCCATCTGCTGGAGTGGCTGGCTCTCTGGAAAGGGTCTCGAATGTGGCTCACTCCTCCTTCCCCCAAAGAGATCATCAGGTCCAAACAGGTTTTATTCCCCTCCACCCAGTGACATTCAGGAGTTGGCTGGAGGCGGCTCTGATGCACAAGTAGTTACATTTGCACGGACACACACGACACAGACAATGGGTGGAGTTGCCCGGTTGCTCACAGAGGAGCCCGCACACCAGGACACCGCCGCATGCAGACACACAGGGATGCTCGGCAGAAGCAGGCAGGAGCAGGGCACAGGGACAGCCCCAGCCAGTGTCCACAGTCTGTGCCAGGGCCCCAGAGTTGGCTCTCCTTCCAGCAGGGGCTGTTGCTGGGGAAAAGGGGCCGGGACGCAGTCCACCACAGATAAGGAGGTGAGACCCCACAGGCCACGATGGGAGCTTCGGAGGGAACTTCTGGGAGAGACCCTTCAGCAGGAGCCCAGCAGTGCCCTCTGCTGGGTATGGTGGGCTGGTGCAGCTAGGAAGGGGAGGCCTCTAGCCAGGCTGGAGGCCACAGAGGTGTGTGTGTGTGCGTGTGCGCGTGCGCGTGCGTGTGTAGGGAGGTATTGCTCTCTTTCAGAGGGTGAGAAGGGCTGAAAAAGGGAGGGCTCACTGTACATGTTTCTGGGGGTGACTGCTGTACCAGAAGCTTCCATCTAGAATGCCTGTCTTCCTAACCCCACCCCCAGGTTCAGGCAGGCTCAATGGGCACCTGGAGAGGTGGTCTGCAGGAAGGACCTGTGGCTCCCTTGATCCCCAGTGCAGCCTGCCCCAGTGGGTACATGCAGAGGGAAGCCATGCAAGCCGTGTGGTGGATTCTTGCTTTCTTCCCAGTCAGCTTCTCCCCAGAGCAGTTCCCTAAGCCTGGGTGACACAGCCTCCCAGCCCACCCGCCCCTCCCTGCACAGACCCCACGAGCTCGAAGGGGCCTGCTCCAGGGAAGGTCCTGAGGCGCATGCCCTCGGCCTCTGGCAGCTGCTGTCTTGGGCCTCTACCTGTCCCTTCAGCCAGGCCTCTGGCTCATCTCCTTTCCTACAGGTTGGGGGGCTGACCTCTGTTACTCAAAGCCCTGGGATTCTCCTCACTTTTGCAGGCTTCCTTCAAGTCTGTGTTTTCCCCAGAACCAGCTCTATATCCAGACTCACTGACCCACAGGTCTCAGGCCAGGTCGGTGGGAAAGGGAGAGGGCTCTGCATAGGAGGAAGGAATCGCCTACCAGGATGAGCACCTGAGATGCCCGCAGGGAGGCGAGTGGGAGGGGACAGCGAGTGGTGTGTCTGGTGTGAGTGTGTGGGTGTGTGTATGGGGGTGTGTGGTGTGTGTGCATGTGTATAGGGGTTGTGGTGTCTGTGGGATGTGTGTATGGGGTGTGGTGTGTGTGAGTGTGTGGGGGGGGTGTGTTCCTGTGTGTCTGTGTGGGGGGGTGTGTGGATGTGTGTATGGGGTGTGGTGTGTGTTCATGTGTGTCTGTGTATGCGTTTGGGTGGGGGTGTGTGTGGATGTGTGTATGGGGTGTGGTGTGTATTTGTGTGTGGATGTGTGTATAAGTGTATGTGAGGTGTGTGTATGGGGTGTGTGGTGTGTGTGCATGTGTGGGTGCAGGGGTTGAGTACTGCCTAGAGGAAGGAGTTGGAAAATGGGGAAAAGGACTGTGTACAAAAAGGCGCTAATCTCTGGATAAAGTGTTTCCCCATGTAAGTGCTGATATATTTATACAATAGAATTTATTCAATTAGATAAAACCCAACTAATGAAGTCATGTCACTGGACTGCCCTGTGTGTTTTGTCTGCGCTGGTGGGGGTAGGGAAGGGCTGGGACTCTGACGGCGAACACCTGAGTGGAAAGTAGCCCGCTCTGAGCTCTGAGGGCGGGGCTGTGGGGTGTGGGCGGGACGGAGGGCGGGGCTGCGCCTGCTCTTCTCGCCTCCTGCTCGCCCACGCCAAGCCTAGTAGGGGTGAGAGGGCTCTGGCTGCAGTGACTCCCAGGAACTAGACAAACGGGACCAGAGACTGACCGGGGACGTTCTCTCGGTGGCCGCTTGGTGGGAAACCGGAGCCTCCCCTGCTGTCTCGCCTTCCTCCTCTTGAGGCCTGAGGAAGACACAGTCTCTCTTTAAAAACAAGTACCCCCCTGAGGCCAGTGCCTCCTGCAAGGCCTGGCTTCTCAGCAGTCAGCCCGCAGCACAGAGACGTCTTCGGTAAAGCCAAGGCAGATTCTTCGGAAGGCAGCCAGGTTCCAGGCACAATGGCCTGCGGGGCCCTGTGTTCGGGTGGCTCCAAGCCCTCGCCTGGCAGCCACTGCTCCCAGCCCCCTCCTCCCGCACCAGGCCTTCAGCCCACCTGGACTGGGGAAGCAAATGCTCCTCTGCCCTCGTGCTCAGGCACTCTGGGCCTCCCTGACGAGGGCGCCCAGTGTGAGAGGTCAAAGGCATCTTGTCCCAGCGTCAAGTTTCTGATGAAAGGCACCCCTACCCCCGCTTGGCAGAGCACTCGGCTCCCTGGACACGCGGCCGCCACTCACCCAGTCTCCTCTGCGGGTCTCTCTGCCATCTGGCGTTCTTTCAGCTCAAGCTAGAGGAGGAGAAGGCCCAGGGGTCAGAGCAGCCACAGAGGTGAGCTGTGTTCTCAGATGACCTCCCTCTGGGCCACCCCCACACGCCCTGGCGTTTGTTCCTTCTGGAGCCAGCCCCTTCTGTCTTTTGCATTAGGAGGTCAGTACTTCCTGCCACTTGTCTTTCCTTCTCACTGCCCCTGCTGGCCAAGACTGTCACCCCATTCTAGGTCCCTAACAACTGGCCTGGAGTTCTTGGCATGAGACCCCTGGGGCAGGGCTGCCACCCTCTGAGCCCCTGGAACTGTTCCCTGCTCACCGTGGTGGGCTTCTCCAGGGCAGCAAAGCGCTCCGCCCAGCTGGCCGTGGACTTCTCAAAAGCCTCATGCCTCTTGATGAGCTTCTCCACACTGTCCACTGTGTGTCCAAAGTCCCCACTGGCCAGGTAGGGCTCCTGGGCGATCAGCCACGCCTCGGCCACAGAGGCATCCCTTGAGAACTGGCACACCTCCAGCACTGCCAGGGGGAACAGGACACAGACCCCCAAAAGGCCCAGGGCCTGTTAGCACCCAACCGTCCACTCCTGCCAGGGACTGGGGCAGGTTCAGCAGACAGACACAGGAGCCAGTGGTCAGGCAGCTGGCCTGCATAGGTGTCCCTAAACCACATGGATAGTCTGCTGCCCACAGCCACCCCATTCCACACTGGGCTCCTAACCCATCTTCACAATAGGTTTTTGTTTTTGTTTTTGTTTTTGAGACGGAGTCTCACCCTGTCGCCCAGGCAAGAGTGCAATGGTGCAATCTCGGCTCACTGCAACCTCCACCTCCCGGTTTCAAATGATTCTCTTGCCTCAACTTCCCAAATAGCTGGGATTACAGGCACTCACCACCATGCCCAGCTAATTTTTGTATTTTTAGTAGAGACAGGATTTCACCATGTTGGCCAGGCTGGTCTCAAACTCCTGACCTTGTGATCCGCCCACCTTGGCCTCCCAAAGTTCTGGGATTACAGGCGTGATCCACCGTGCCCGGCCCACAATATATATATTTTTTAGAGCCAGGGCTTCAATCTGTTGCCCAGGCTGGAGGGCAGTGATGTGATTACGGCTCATGGCAGCCTCAGCCTCCTGGGATCCGGTGGTCTTCCCATCTCAGCCTCCCATGTGGCTGGGACTATAGGTGCCCACCACCACACCCAGTTAGTTATTTTGTTGTAGAGTCAGGGTCTCCCTATGTTGCCCAGGCTGGTCTCAAACTCCTGAGCCCAAGCAATCCTCCTGTCTTGACCTCCCAAAGTGCTGGGATTGTAGATGTCACCCACCATGTCTGACCCAACAGTTATATTTTTTAAACTATATTTTTCACTAATTAGAACTCTATTTTGAAAACAAAATGTAGTTTCAGTGTCTCTTGGAAGGAGTCTTCTGCCTTGAACATTCTTCCCAGCCCTTGGCTGTCTCACATGATGGTGGAGAAGAAGCCAGGGGACCACTTGGGGCTTCTTGGCTCACAGCTCCTCCCTGAGTGTTGGCTTTCCCCTGCCTCTCTTTAGCACCCAGATAAAGGGGGAAGAGCCCCTTCTGTGCTTGACATTCCTCAGGACGAATGTCTGGGATGCACAAGAGCCTTACCCCAACCCCACCCCCAGGCCATACCTCTGCAGGCATACCAGCTCGGGCATGAGGCTGGGGGCATGTGGGGCAGAGGATGGGCAGGGAGTGGGGGCACGCTGGCTGCTTAGAGTGACACTTGCAGCAGTGTGCCTGGTTCTTCTGCCTGGACCTCTGAGGCCCCTGGCCCCAGAGCCTTGCTGAAGAGTGGTGCTGTGGGGGGCTCCTCTCTAGGCAGTAGTGAAAATCTACCCATGGTGGCACCTCCCCATTCCCCTACTCTAGCAGGGGTACTCCTGCCCCCGTCCCTAGCTCTGAGGCTGTACTCACACATGCGGAGCCGCTCCCAGCGAGCCTCCCACTTCTCATTCATCTCTTTCCTCCTGGACACCACCTGCTGCAGTTTCTCACGGATCTATGGGGAGGAAAGGGGAAAAGCTCAGGCTTGGCTCACGCTTCCCCATCTGAGGCAGTGCACAGATGGGTCCTGCAAGGAATGCCAGGTTTGGTCCCACAGTCTTGGCTTCAAGTCTTGGCCCAGCTACTTGCCAGCTGTGCAGCCTGGGGCAAGTTACTTAACCTCTCTGAGGCCCATGCACCTCTCCTATTAAATGAGGTCACCAACTCCAAAGTGTGTGCACCTGTGGGTGTTAGGCAGGTTATGAGTCTGCTCTCCTCTACTGAGTGACCAGTTCCTTAAGGCAGGGAGTGTACTTGCTGGGGCTCCAATCCCCAGCCCTGTGTGTAGCCCCGATCTCCATGAGTGAGAGCAAGACAGACTCCTCAGAAAAGCCACAGACCCAGCTCCCTCCCAGGAGGCTGCCTGGCTGGCACAAGTAGGGATGGAAATGGAGGGGCTCGCCTCCATCCCCGCAGTCCCCTCACCTCCTCTGAGGCCTGGTGCTGTCGCTGCAGCAGGGACTCGCCAAGCTCCAGGCAGGCACTGAAGTTCTTGCTCCGGGTTTCAATCTCTGCGTTGATGCCCTGGTGATACTTCATGAGCAGTTCCACAGAGGAGACATCCCTGGGGGACAGGGAGACAAGGGAAGAAGGGAACTTTGGGTCACTCTGGACTGCTTCTGTGTCCCAAACAGGGGGCGCCACTTCCGCCTGCCTGGGGGAGTCTGACCCTATTCCCTTCTCTCTCTCTGGCCAGCCAGAAAGTCTTCCGCCATCCCGGCCCCAGCAGGAACACAGATGCCCTATGTCTTCCACTGGTCAGTGGCCAGAGCATGGGCAGGGAGTACAGAAACCCCCAAAGAAGTCTGGGAATATTACTCGGCAATAAAAAGGAATGGTGTACTGATTGATGCTATGACATGGATGCATCTTGAAAACATTATACTAAGGGAAAGAAGCCAGTCAAAAAAGACTATATATTGTATGATTCCATTTACATGAAATGTCCAGAATAGGCACATCTAGAGAGACAGAAAGTCGAGTAGTGGTTCCCAGGGACTGGGAAGAGAGGGGAATGGGGAGTGACTGCTAATAGGGATGGAGTGATGAAAATCTTCTAACCTTAGATTCTGGGGATCATTGTGTAACAGTGAATATACTAAAAACCATTGAATGATACACCCTAAATGGATGAAGTGTGGTATGTGAATTGTATCTCCATAAGGATGTTAAAAGTAAAAGTATGACCATCAGGACAGACACCCTAGGGGCAGAAGGATGGAGACGGATCAGCAATAACTGATGAAGTGACATAGACTGGGCAGAGTGGTCTGATCTCTGCGGGGGCTCTCACTGGCCACGTGCCCAACCTCTCTTCTCATGGACAATGAACTCCTTCCTGAGTTTTGGGGGAAGGCCCCCCTCATATCCCAGGGCTGGGAGAAGAATGCGCAGTCTTAGACCTGCCCAGCTTTAGACAGGTGAGTTGCTTATTTTCACTGATAAACATGGTCACTGTGCCCATTGGAGACCCTGAATGACAGACGTCTCTCTCCCTACACTCAGGACTCTTCTGATTCTGAAACAATTGGTCCTCCCAGTGCAAGCTGAGCCAGGCCATTTCTGCCTGGATCCAGCCTCAGGCCTCAAGTGTCCCCCAGGAATTTTCATGGACCAGTAGTCCAGGGCTGTCTCTCCAGGGAGGAGCCCCAGCGCAGCACCCTGGTTGGCCAGGCTCACCTGCCCTGGAGTGGAATTGACTCTGTCTCGAGGACGCTCCCCTCACCTGGGCCTCTCCTGGGTCTCGATCTGCCGGATGATGCTCTCCATCCAGGAGAGGAGGTCACGGGCCATGCTGAAGAAGCGGAATTTATCTGCCGTGTCCACTAGCTGGGTCCGGCGCCCGGCACAGGCATCGAGCAGCGCCTGCCATGCAGCAGACACCTCCTGCTCCTTGTTCTGGATGGCCTCTGCCTTCTCCCCGGCATACGCTGTCTGCAGGCGGGTGGCGACATCCTGGAACTGCTGTACCTGTAGTCAGGTGACATCAGACATTGTTCCCTGGATGTTGCTCCCTAGGTGCTGTGGGCCTAGGACTGGAGAGGGAGCAGCCTCCTCCTGGCCTCCCTGCCCAGGGTACTGCTGGAAGGTAGGATCTTCAGCCTTCACCCCGGGGGTGCTGTAGGAGAAGGCTCCTTGCTTTGACACCTCTGCTTACCCAAGATACCGCTTGAACTTTATGAAGGTTTGGGAGTGAGAGGAGCTCCACACCCTTTGATCTCAACAGTATGCTAATGAGAGGAACTACATACCAGGCACCATTCTAAACACTTTCTATTGATGAATTCTCCTCATCTTTCCAACAACCCCATGAAGGAGGTACTATTACTATTGCTGTTTCTGAGATGGGGAAACTGAAGCACAGGGAAGCTAAGTAACTGGTCCAGGGTCCCTCACACTAATAAAGGGGTACAGCTGGGATTTGCACCATGCTCCCGAGTCCCCGTTCTTAACCAGTCTGTCTGCTGCCTCTCTAATGAAGGGGCTGCACCAGATCCCCTGATTGAGGCTGGCCCCGGGGACAGTGAAACCTCACTCCTAAGACCTCAGTGGGGCTACACCTGTCTCAGGGGCCCTGGCATCCCCAAGTACAACAGCCACACACCAGGCCCTCCACTCCAGCTGGAGGAAACATCCCTAAGAGGTCCCCTTTTGGATGAACTAGGGGCTCAGCCTACCCTGGTGTTCTGTCCCCAAACCCCTCTGGGCTGGCCTAGGATTGCACAGCCAGCGCACCTCCCACTGCTGCACTGGAAGCCAGGGGAGCCCTCAGCAACAGGGGCCTCCTTGCATTTGCTCTTTCCATCACACTAAGCTCCGGGGGACTCTAGGGGTCTGCAGATGGCACTCCAGGGATGGGGCAGGGGTCTGAGCAGTAGAAATTGGGGGCTCTCCAGCTACCATGTGGAAAGGCTGAAGTGCCTGGTGGCTAAGTGTGTGGGGTCTATAGCTAGACTGCCAGGGTCTGAGCCCTGGCTCCACTGTGTACCCACACGTTCCTGGGAAATGCATGGGCCCTCTACCCCTCACTCTTCTCATCTACAAAGTACGGAGAATATTAGTAGCTGTCTCAGAGGACGGCCTTGAGGGTTCAGTGGCTACATACATTGCTCAGAACACTACATGGTATTAGAAAAGTGCTGTGCATGTGTTCACTAGTAATACTGGACGACTGGAGAAACTGTACCATATAGTATTGTATGCATTGGCCTTTTGTGAGGATTCAGTTTAAAGAATGACTTCTGAAAGTCACTGCTCCCTGCCCTGAGCTCCTGGCTCTCAAAGGAGGCAAAATCTCCTGGCACTTCTCTAGAGGTTTCCCCGCTGCCAGCCAGGTGGGGACTGACACCCGGGGCTCCTGGAAGTCGGTAGCGGGTGGGCAGCAGGGGGCTGAAGGTACCTGGACGCCCAGCAGGTGGAGCTCCCGCTCGAAGGCCGTGTGCACCCGGTGGAAGGACTCGGCCGTGCTGGCGTCCAGCCCCACGTCCTCTGGCAGCTCGCGGTGCTTCTCGTCGATGAGGCCCAGGATTTCGGCGCCCGTGTAGAAGTAGCGGTGCAGGTCATAGGAGGCGGCCAGCAGCTGCACGCGCGTGTCGATGAGCTCCAGCAGGTCCGCCCACATCTCGTTTAGCCCGTCCTTCCACTCAGCGATGGTGGCGGCCTCGCTGTGGCCTGCATCGATGAGTCTCTCGATGAAGGCATTCACGTTGTCCACCCGCTCCTGCCCAGTTGTCCCAGTCTCCCGGGCAAAGTCCCGGAACTTGTCCCGCAGCAGCTGGATGTGGGGAAGACAGAAATGTGGTTATAGGGGGCACAGGGGTTACAGCTGTCACCAGCTTAGCTGCAGACTTTCCTAGGCAGTGACCTCAGCACCGGGAGCTGCGCTCTCACACCTTCCCCAGGGCAGGCCCACTGGTCCCGCCTCACACCGGGTAGGCCACATCCTGCACAGCTTTCTGTGTGCCTAGAGTGAGGGCTGGCTGTGTCTCCTGCATTAGAGAAAGAAAAAGACAGCAGGAGCTGGAGCTACTCACAGTCACATGGTCAAAGTCTTGCCCCATTTCCGGGGAAGAGGCCACCAGCTCCTTTTCCGAAATCCACTGCTCTAGATCGTCAGTCTCGCGCTTGAGCTGGAACAGGTGGTACATGTTCTCCAGCTTGCGCTTGCGTTCTTCCGCCATGTCCTTCAGCCCTGCATAGTGCTTGTCCACTTGCCCCTGAAGCCTGATGATCTGTTCCCTGGAATTCAAAACCAAGAAAGCCCTCAGAGACGGCAGCCACAAACCCAGAGCCGACCTAGGCCTCTCCAGCCCCCTGGCAGGGATAGGTAGGGAGTGAAGCTCTGGAGAAATGACAGGGGCTTTGCCAGTAGAAGAGCTGGGGAGAGAAGGGGCCACACCCTAGCCTCAGGGGATGACACAGTGTGTCTCGGGGTGCTGTCCTGGAGGGGTGCCTCCTGTGGTGCCCCTCACTCTAGCAAGCTTATAGGGAAAAGTGCAAATGGGGAACACCTCCGCTGTTCTTCCAGGGAAGCTGGGGGAGCAGCATTGCCTGAGTGGGGCTCCTGCAGCAACAGCTCTGCTCAGCCCTCCAGGGAGGGACAGGTCATACTAGGGACCCAGACCCTGTGGCTCCCAGGGAAATGTCTGGGGTGGCTGCTGAGGACCCACAGTGGTAGGCACCCTAATGGCAGCTGAGGACAGGGCCGTGGCTGGGGGCAGTGTATGGTCTGTGGCCCAGTGGGCTCCTATTTATGCAGGACCCACACAACCTCGCAGCCCGGCTGGGCACAGGTTTCTATCTGCACTCCAACATCGTGGTTCTGCCTGGACTAAGTCCTGGAGACCTTCTGGACCATAAAAAGAAAAGCTAAAGTAGTCTGCAAGGTCCCTTAGCATATTGTAACTCTTCAGAAAATCGGTGCTCTCTGGTCACCAAGAGGGTAGTTTTGCTATCCCCTTCTCTGATCTTTTTGCAAACCAAGGCCTCATTGGCCCAGCTGGAGGTGACTCAAAACCAAGGCATAAAATGAAACTGGGTCGATCACCAGTACCGCAGCAGTTTTCTCCAGCCCTATTTGATGGGAAAACCATTTCCATTTTCCTCTTAGATCTGAAGCGACACTGGCTGGTAGGCCCCTGGCTCGATGCCCATCTCCTGACCAAGTCTCCCCAGGGGGCACACACACCCCTCAGGGTGGCCTGCAGACAGCAGGCCCTGGGCCCGGCTGGCCAGCTGCTTGATGTTACGGCCGTAGTCCTCTACCGCACGCTGCTGCCGCAGATGCCGCTTCAGCATCACTATGGCACCCTCTTCATCCTAGGAGGCAGCAGACCATCAGCACCAGTGCTCAGCCCGGCCATGCTCCCTCCCTTGGCAAGTTGTGGCCCAGCTCCTGGAGGTGCCCGAAGGAGGGAGGAGGGGAGCAGGCTTGTGGGACATCCCTCAAGAGAGCTGCACACACTCCCTTCCTGCCTTTCTGATTTCCCAGCAGTGCCCGTGCCCTCCCTTCCTCTCCAGACTCCCCCAGTTCATATCTGACATCTACCCTTCCCTTCAGACCCTAACCCCTGTCCCCGTGAAAACATCCTATATCATTCCAGCTTTGAGAGACCTCCACCTGTCACCTCTCACCCCATCCCTTTCACAGCAGTTCACCAGTACAGAATCCATGGCAAAGAAAAGTAGAGAACCACTGGGTCAGAGCAAACCTCAGTGGGGAAACAGGAGGCATCTGGCTGCAGTGTGTGCCCTGCAGGGCTGTCCTGGAGGAGGCAGCAAGGCGTCCTCCAGGGCAGGGCGTCTGTGGGTTCCTCGTGCCCCTCTCCTGGTCTCACCTCTCACACAGTTGGACTCACAAGGTTCCCCACTGACAGCCCACCCCACCTCTTCCTCCTGCCTCGGCGCCCTGTTGGGTACCCCCTGCCAGAACAGACCTTGGGGGTCTCATCAGAGATGACGTAGAGCTCCTGCTCGCCAATCCAGGCCTCGGCCTCACTCGCGTCCAGGTAGTACTGCTGTGCCTCGTTGGCATCCCGCAGGCGCTGCAGCCTTCCAACCGCTGCCTCCCGCAGCCTGTCCCAGGAACTCTGCAGGTGCCCCAGGCGCTCCTCAAGGTCTTGGCAGTCGATCTCCGCCGCCTCCACCAGTTGCTGCCCTCTCTGCAGCACATCCTCAACCCGCGGCGTATGGCCTAGAATCTCATTCTGCAGCGTCTGTGGCCAGAAGGAAGGGCTCGGGGCAGGGCCTTCCCAACATGGGGGGCTGGAGGGGAGGTTGCTTCTGCAGTGACAGCACCGGTCTGACACCCTTGGTCCCTCTCACCCCCTGCTACTGGAGCAGAGCAGGTGATGGTGACAAGAACTACCAAGGACCTCTTGTGGGCTGCTAAGCACTTCACGTGCATCATTAGTGCACCCTCAGGCGGCCTGCTGAGATAAGCATGTGGAAACTGGCATGCAGCAGTGAAGTCACTTGCTGGCAGAGCCAGATTTGAACACAGCTCCATCTGACCTGGAAGCCTGTGCTCTTGACAGTCCCCTGTCTTCCTATGCTTCAGCAGAGCTTGATTCCTTAGGTGTATGTGTTGGAAGGAAAAGAAAAATGGCCTTTTTTATATCTTATTCTACAGCTTTTGCAGGATTTATGCAGGATCATTTATGCAAGATCCATACAACCCAGCAGCTCAGGTGGGCACAGTTTTCACCTTCCATCTAAAAGAACACGTGACAGCAGCCCCTTGTTTACAGTCTCAGCTTTGGTTTTCTTTTTCCCCACTTTTATTTCTCAAATTTTTTGTGAGATTTGCATTAGTCCCTGTTTGAGCCTTTGGTCACTAACATGGCCTCTTCCTCCCACCCTAGTGGCTGGGTCACGTTTTTCTTCAGGAGGCCCTGACGTGTGCTGCTTGCTTTCTGCATCCTAGAGGCCGAGCTAGCTGCTGCTGGTGTGTGGGGTCCTGAGCTCTGCACACCTCGCTACCTGTTTCTTCCCTCGCTGTAATTTTCCCATGGCCTTTAACACTGGAAGGCAGGGGCAAGAGCAGCCCACGTAAGCAGTACGGTGACGGCCAGCATTTAAAATATATACAAAATAACCACATCCACAAGTCGCATAACCTGCCAAAATGCATTTTTACACTTTATGCTCAGAATCTCAATTTTTACAATTTCCTGTTGTCTCTGCAATTGTATTCAAACAACCCATGTTTTCAGCTCCATTTGCTTCTTTAAAAAAAAAATTTTTTTTTAGAGATGGGGTTTCACCATGTTGCCCAGGCTGGTCTTGAACTCCTGAGCTCAGGCAATCCGCCCACCTTGGCCTCCCAAAGTGCTAGGATTACAGGCGTGAGCCACCAAGCCTGGCCCCATTTGCTTCTTTACTCTGAGATCTTATGACCTCTGCATGGTGCCCTAAAAAGTAATTTTTTTCTTTTTTTTTAGATAGGGTCTCACTCCATTCAGCCAAGCTCGAGTGCAGTGGCACAATCATAGCTCACTGCAGCCTCAACTTCCCAGGCTCAGGTGATTCTCCCACCTCAGCCTCCCAAGTGGCTTGGACTACAGGCATGTACCACTACATGTGGCCAACTTTTTGTATTTTTTGTAGAGATGGGGTTTCACCATGTTACCCAGACTGCTCTTGAACTCCTAGGCTCAGGTGATCCACCCGCCACAGCCTCCCAAAGTGCTGGGATTATAGGTGTGGACCACTGTGCCTGGCCTAAAAAGATATTTCTTTTTAAGCAGTTACTTTCTAGTATCTGTGCATACCTATAATGTCTTCTTCCCTATCTTACGTATAATGTCTTCTCACCTATCTTCATTCATTCAACAATACGTATTAAGTTCTTTTTTATGTACCGGACCCCGGTCTAGGTAATAGGGACACTATAGAAACAAAGAAACAAAAATCCCTGCACTCTAAAGCTTACAACCTGGTAGAGGAAATAGAAGGTAAACATGCAAATGAGTGAAAAAAAAGGCTGGGCCTTCCTCCCTGGGTGGTATGAGGAAAAACAACAACAGGATGAAGAAGGTCTGCTGCGATACGGTGGCAGCCACTTTAGCTAAGGGAGTCAAGGAGGGCCGCTCTGAGAAGACATTTGAGACGGAGGGGAGGTAACCACACAGAGATCTTGGGGTAAGTGTTTCTGGCAAGACGACTGAACAAGTACAAACGCTCTGGGCTGGACATGAGCTGGGCTGGTCTGAGGCCATGGAGAGGGCCAGAAGAGCTGGAATACTGTGAAGGAGGGCAAAGTGAGAAGAGCTGAGATTGAGAGGCAGGCAGGGGCCAGATCAGGCAAGACTGGTTCCTTTTTGAGACTGAGTCTCGCTGTTGTTGGCCTGGGCTGGAGTGCAATGGTGTGATCTCGGCTCACTGCAACCTCCACCTCCTGGGTTCCAGCAACTCTTTTGCCTCAGCCTCCCAAGTAGCTGAGATTACAGGCACCCCCCACCACAACTGGCTAATTTTTGTATTTTTAGTAGAGTGGGGTTTCACCATTTTGGCCAGGCTGGTCTCAAACTCTTGACCTCAGGTGATCCACCCACCTCGGTCTCCCAAAGTTCTGGGATTATAGGTGGGAGCCACTGTACCCAGCCAAGACTGGTTCTTAATCCTAATTGCCCATTTAATAATCTAGAGAAATAGTTGCAGGTAGAGGCCTACCCCCAGAAATCCTGACTGATCTGAGGTGGGACCTGGGCATTCATCTGTCTAAAAGTTCCCTAGGTGATCTGAATATACAGCCAGGGGTGAGAACCCTTCATGTAGTACCTTGTGGAATTTGTTCTAATTGCAATGAATAGCACCAAGAGCAGTGGTCCCCAGAGTGGAGTCCTGAACCAGCACCATCAGCACCACCTGGGATCTTGTTAGAAATGCAAATTATCAGGCTCTACCCCCAGAGCTTGATGCAGTGGATCTAGGGGTGGCACCGGGTTAAGTTGTGTAAACTCACCCAGAGGGCTTTTCACAGGAGTTGCACACTGGAGTTTGAGAACCATTGCAGTAGAGGGTTTTAAGTGAGGACATGATAAAACTGGATTTATGTTTTAGCCAGGTAAGCTTAAAGTAGTTTCACTAGGGCAGTCACGCTCTTCCAAGAGGCTGTCTTTCCCTTCTTGGTTAGGGGAACCCCATCCATATTTGTCTTGCCCTTTTCCTGAAGAAGCAACGGCCAGCCAGGAGAGTTAAAAACCTTTGAACAATAACACTTATTGAGGCTGCACAGAATCAAAAAGCTTAGTGTTGGAAAGACTAGAGTGGCTTATTTTACAATGAAGAAAAATGAGGTCCCAAGGATACTGTCTTCTACCAGCCTTCTACCTTTAGCTGAAGGTTGTGGCATTAACTGAGGCTGGATTTCTATCACCTTCTAGCCCAGTTTCCTGCATGTGGCTGCTGGCCCCTCTGTGACCAGATCACATCAGCCAGAAGCAAAGGACCTAAAGCAGCGTTGAAGAAACCTCTCTGAATATAATCCAGGCCTCTGCACGGCTGCTGGGCTCAAATGGTCCTGTGAGCAGATGTCAGCTGCTGCCGTCTTGGGGGAAGGGAGTACCGTCTGCCATGACCTTCCTTCCCTAAGGAGCTGCAAGACTGACAGGGCCCTCTGGGACATGTTGCTCTTCTCTGGGATCTAAGTTCTTGGGCTCTCCTTGCTTACCCAAAGAGCATGCAAAGGGAGGGACACTGTCCAAGAAGGGTCTGTGGCCATCCCCCGGCCGCTGCGACCCCACACAGCCAGCCTCCTTGCATGATTCAGCCTCCCACTGCAGCCCTGACCCAAGAGGGAGTGCTTGGCATCTGCTCACGCCCAGGATCCTGACCAGGGCCACAGGAGTTCCCAATCACAGGAGTTTAAGCAAGCACCAAAAAGCAGAGGGATATCGGCACCAAGGGTTCAGAGTCCAAAGTTAGTGGCTTCCTAATGGGATTTGAGCCCCACAAGTATCCTCACATGTCCAGAGAAATGGGGCCTACTTACCCCAAGGATATCACACATGCCAAGCTCAGCCCTGGAAGAGGGGCAAGGTAGTGTTGTGGGAGAGAGACTAGGAGTTACTGCCCTCTTCTCAGGCTGATCACTGAATACACTGAATACACAGCTCGTGAAGCACATCAACCCCCAGGCCAGGGCCTCCGAGAGCCTATATTCATCTGTGCCTGATGGAGGCCGAATGGCCCCGAATCCCCAAGTACCAGGACTCCTCCCTCCTCTGTGATCCTCCCAAAATTTGCTCTGAAATCACCAAAACCTGCTCTTTTCTGCTATAAGACTGCCAATACGGTTTGGAGACCCCAAAGCTACCAAGAAGAACAATAATCTGCTGTCGCTAACTTTCTGCTGGTCAGGGCTGGGCCTACCCTCAGTGGGGTCAGGTGGGGTTGGGGAGGAGGGGGTGGGGCTGGCAAGGTGAGGCAGGACTCACCTGGTTCTTCTTCATGAACAGTTGCACAGTTTGCAGATTAGTGCCATAGTCGGCTGACTGGGCCAGAGGCAGCCTCTCCTCTACCCACAGCTGCAGAGATCAGAAGGCAGGGGAGAGCTGATGACAATCACGGCCACCCTTTCCCGAGTGCTCACCATGGGCAGGGCAGAGCTTTGCTGGCAGTGTCTCCCCAGTTCCTCCCAACACCCCTTCAGGGTTTGGCCCCCATTTTATAGATGGGAATATTTGGGGATTTTGAACTGAGGTTGCAGATAACTTGCTTCTAGTCAGTGGGAAGGTAATGTAGCTGGATCTTGAACCCAAGTCTGTCTGACCCCAAAGGCCATGCTCTTCACCAGCAATACTAGCAAGTGAACAGTGAGTTACCAACAAAAGCACTGGCTTGACGTTTCCATTTAATGTAATCCTCACAACACCCCTCTGAGATAAGGGGTGAGGTGACCAGTCATCCGCTGCCAAGAATTGCTCTGGGTGGCAGCCAGCTACTCTGATGGCAGCTAGTGGCTCAGCCTCAGGGGGTAGGGAGGAGCTACAGCCCACGCACCGTCTCATCCTCTAAGTCCCGGTTGATCTGCAGCTTGGCTCTGGATGATTCCAGCTGCTTCTTCCTCCTCCCCAGGGGCTCCAGGAGGTCCAGGAACCGCTTCTCGATGCTCAAGTCTGCATCTCCTGCCTCCTCTCCCATTGAAGGCACCTGGGCAAACAGCTCCCCCAGCTCCTCCTTCCGCACATTCACTTGGTCCTCCACTCGCTGAAACACAAGGGGATGGTGTCAGCACCAACCTGGGCACCTGGAAAGCCCCTCCATCTTCTTCATTCATCTGCTTCCCACCCATCGTTTAAGGCCCAATTTGAGCTCAGCTTCCTCCAAGAAGTCTCTCTGGATGCTCCCACTCATCTTTCCCTCCTCTGAGTGCTTGTCCTGTTTCTCATGCATCCTTTTGGGTCTCTGTGCTACCCGCTGCAAAAAGTGTTGGAGATGGATTAGAAACCAGAAGACATTTTTGCATGATAAAAGCAAGTCCAGTTAAGAGGAAGAATAGGAGTGCTTACTTTAACAGTTCAGATTGTATTCAAAGAAATCAGAGAAGACACAAACAAATGGAAAAACATCTCATACTCACGGATAGGAAGAATTAATATCGTTAAAATGGCTATACTGCTTAAAGCAATTTATAGATTCAATGGTAGTCCTATCAAACTAAGGACATTCTTCAAGGAACTGGAAAAAATTATTTAAAAATTTATATGAAACCAAAAAAGAGCCCGAATGGCCAAGGCAATCCTAAGCAAAAAGAACAAAGCTGGAGGAAATACATTACCTGAATTCAAATTATACTACAAGGCTACAGTGACCAAAACAGCGTGGTATTGGTACAAAAACAGGCATATCAACCAATGGAACAGAACAGAGAGTCCAGAAATAAGGCCAGACACCTACCACCATCTGATCTTTGACAAAGCTTTTGACAAAAACAAACAATGAGGAAAAGACTCCCTATTCAATAAATGGTGCTGGGAGAACTGGCTAGCCATATGCAGAAGATTGAAGCTGGATCCCTTCCTTACACCATATAAAAAAATAAACTCAAGATGGATTAAAGACTTAAATGTAAAACTCAAAACTATAAAAAGCCTGGAAGACAACATAGACAATATCATCCTGGACATAGGAACAGGCAAAGTTTCATGACAAAGACACCAAAAGCAACCGCAACAACAGCAAAAATCGACAAATGGGATCTAATTAAACTAAAGAATTTCTGCATAGCAAAAGAAACTATCAACAGAGTAAATAGACAACCTATAAAATGAGAGAAAATATTTGCAAACTATGTATCTGACAAAGGTCTAATGTCTTGCATCTATAAGAAACTTAAATTTATAAGAGGAAAACAAACAATCCCATTAAAAAGTGGGCAAAGGACATGAACAGACACTTCTCAAAAGAAGACATACATACAGCTGACAACATATGAAAAAAAGCTCAACATCACTGATCATTAGAGAAATGCAAATCACAACCACAGTAAGATACCATCTCATATCAGTCAGAATAGCTATTATTAAAAAGTCAAGCTGGGCAAAGTGGCTCACACCTGTAATCCCAGCACTTTGGGAGGCTGAGGCAGGTGGATCACCTGAGGTCAGGAGTTCGAGACCAGCCTGACCAATATGGTGAAACCCCATCTTAAAAAAATAAAATAAAAAAAATAACAGATGCTGGTGAGGTTGCAGAGAAAAGGGAACACTTATACACTGTTGGTGAGAGTGTAAATTAGTTCAACCATTGTGGAAAGCAGTATGGCAATTCCTCAAAGAGCTAAAAGCAGAACTACTATTTGACCCAGTAATCCCATTACTGGGTATATACCCAGAGAAATGTAAAGCATTCTGCCATAAAGACATATGCACACAACTGTTCACTGCAGCACTGCTGACAACAGCAAAAACATGGAGTCAACTTAAATGCCCACCAATGACAGACTGGATAAAGAAAACATGGTACATATATACCATGGAATATTATACAGCCATAAAAAAGAACGAGATCATGTCTTTTGTGGGAACATGGAGCTGGAGCCATTATCCTTAGCAAACTCACACAGGAACAGAAAATCAAATACCAGATGAGATGTTCTTATTTATAAGTGGGAGCTAAATGAAAAGAACTTAAGAACACAAGGAAACAACAGACACTGGGGTGTACTTGATGGGGGAGGCTGGGAAGAGGGACAGGAGCAGAAAAGGTAATTATTGGGTATTGAACTTAAAACCTGGGTGATGTAATAACATGTGCAACAAATCCCCATGACATGTGTTTATCTATGTAACATTCACATTTACCCCCAAACCTAAAATTAAAAAAAAAAAAAAGTTCAGGTTGGTTTCCATGATCCCTTCTATCCTAACACTCTGAGTCTATAACCCGCTCACATGCCTTCAGCTTAGCCAACATCCGGTTGACGCTGGTCAGGTCCTTGCCCGGGTCGTCTGACCGAAGCTGGTCCTCCATGGCGCTGATCCACTTGTTGAGGTCAGCATGGGTCTGCAAGCGCAGGTCGGAGCTCCTGGCAGCTGAGAGGTGCTGGGTCTTCTCCTTTGTGGTGGCCTGCAGCTCATCCCAGAGCAAGTGCAGGGCTTTCAGCCTCTGGGACACCAAGGCTGCAAACTGGGGCTTCTCCTCCATCAGCTGCTTTCCTTCCTGGGGGCAAGAAAGAAGAGAGCTCACACTCTGGGCTGACAGGGCCTTGGAGTAGCCCTGCTCCTGATGGTTGCAAGAGGCTACCCAAGAGGAGGTCAGTAAGGCAAAGAATCTTCATATATTGTGAGTGAGGCTCAACTGAAATTGACTCTGAATCCCCAGCCTTAGCATGGGTGTCCAACTTTCTGGCTTCCCTGGGCCACATTGGAAGAAGAATTGTCTGGGACACACATAAAATGCTAAAATGCATTAACACAGTAGCTGATGAGCAAAAAAAAAAAAAAAAAAAAAAAAATCTCTGCATACATAATTTTCATGATATGCACCACCACAGACAAGGAAGAAGTCCTCTTATTCAAAGGGTTGGACACGGCTAGTAGCGGAAGCAGCACTGGGGGCAATGACACAGGGAGACTGCAGCATGGAAGCTGCAGACAGCGGTCAGCGGTGTGAAAAAATATATTCCAGACACATCCAGGTACCGTGAGTTCCCGAGGTTGTGCGCTAACCTTCGCTGACCTCCTTCAGTTACTGAGGTTGTCTTGTCTGGCTTTTATCTGCATGGATGTATCATTTTTGGGTGGGTACAGTGTGATATAAATTGGGCTTAGGAATCTATATCACTAATAATAGTTATTTATTTTTTTTTTGAGATGGAGTCTCTCTCTGTTGCCCAGGCTGGAGTGTCGTGGTGCAATCTTGGCTCACTGCAACCTCCATCCCTGGGTTGAAGCCCTTTTGTGTCTCAGTCTCTGGAGTAGCTAGGATTACAGGTGCGTGGCCACCATGCCCAGCTAATTTTTGTATTTTTAGTAGAGACAGGATTTTGCCATGTTGGCTAGGTTAGTCTCAAACTCCTGACCTCAAGTGATTTGCCTGCCTCAGCCTCCCAAAGTGCTGGGATTACAGGCGTGAGGCACCACGCCTGGCCTAATAGTTAATATTTATTGAATGTCTCATAATTGCCAAATACTATGCTGAATGCTTCCTTTGTCTTTAAGAATTTAGTGCTCACAGCTCCACTGGGAAGGTCCTATTATTACTCTCATTTCATAGAGGAAGAAACTGAGGCACAGCGAGGTTAAGAAGTCAGTCTGATCCTAGGGCTGCTTTTTCATGGAGAGCCATGGTAGAGAGGAGCAAAGGTAATGATTGCCAGATCTAATTCCAGCCACATTTTGACTTGTCCACGGGGCAAACTCACTAGAGAGGGGTCCCCTGGTTTGCCATCTGCAAGGAGTGGAAACAACCACTCCCCAGTGGTTCTGCCTATCCAAATGATAAGGATTAATGGCTCCCCTGGACCACTCTGATCATTGTGCTTATTCCTCCAGCCCTGTGCAGGACAGTGCTGGAGCCCTGGTGAGGGCAATGGAAAGCAAACATTAATAACTGCTGTCCTGCCACTGGAGCTCTAACTAGATATTCTCAGTGTCCTGGGCTGTCCCCAGATTCAGGTCACCCAGAAGAGGCACTGATTCTGACCAGGCATACTAAGACTGACTATATCAGGAGCTCTGAAGGTTTAACTACTATTTAGAGAAGTTGTTCGCTGTCACATTTTGTACTGTCAGCAAGCTTCAGGACAGTGTCCACGCCCTGGGTGAAGCCCCATCCAGGCAAGCTTATCTGAACGAACAGAGCGCCCCCTGCCACCCACTCACTTTACTTACCGCATCGATGTTCTCTAGCCACCCTTCGTAGGAAGCCAGCTCTGCCACAAACGCCTGGTGCTTCAGCCATTTATTGTGAAGGTTTCGTGCTTCATCATAGGAGACATCTTGAGATGTCAGCAGCTTGTCGTTGATCCAGAGAGTGAGCTGTGTGCATAAAGAGTGGGCCCCACTGTCCCTGAGTATATTTATTTGGCAGGGCAGAACCTGCTGCCCATCCCTGGCTGCAGAAGGAGAAGGCCACAGGGACGAAGTGCAAGCACAGAAGAGAACTCATCTGCAGTTCTGGATCCCTCTGTACCAGCACAGGCAACTTCACCCATGACAGGCCAGGGCTAAAATGTGGACACAGATGCATCCTCCCCACTAGAGTGTGTGTGGTGTGAGACCAGGGATACTTTACTCTTCTCTCCATATTTCAAGGACCTAGGACAGGACCTAGCATATTCTAGGAACCCAGCAAGTATTTACTGGATGGATGGATAAATCCATCCGTTGGTAGTAGGGTGAGAGATCCTTGATAAACACAGGAAAAAATGTTATTTGAGGAAGAAGCCAAGGATAGAGGTCGATGAAAACAAAGTTATCTGGGCTGAGAGAAAAGGGGTATGACAAGAAAGAAGTCAGGGAAAACCCCATTCCATGTAGAAAGTACTGTCAATGGAGGGAGCTGGGAAGGCAGATTAAAGACCTTCCTTATATAGCTGGCCCCAGGCTGCACAAGGACTTTCTGAGCCAGCAGTTTTCCAACTGGTAGGTTTGTTTAAAATGCTTCTTTCTCTGTTTCACCCCTTAAAGTTCTGATTCATCTGGCCTGAGTGAGATCCAGGGGTCTGCTTTAACTAGGGCCAGGACTGGCTCCATAATTTGCAGGGCCCAGTACAAAATGCTCAAAAGCATGAAGAGTTTCAAGATGGCAAGAGTAGAGCATTAAACCAAGCCCAGGGCCCTTCTAAGCTAAGCACATGGTGTGATACAGGTCACACATCCTTAAAGCTGGTCCAGACTGGGTCCTAGGTGAGTCTAAAATAGATTGTCCTTAGACTACTCTTAAGAAACTCTGGCCTAGACTTGACAGATTCAACATGACTTTTCAGATTTGAAAAAAAAAAAAAACCAAAACAGTGCAACTGAAGATTCTAGAGGATGACCCAATGAAGTACCCAGAGGTCCCCACTCATGGAATCCCACAGCTCTTGAGTTAGAAAGGATTCCCTCCTCGAGGGCACTCTGCTTCTAGAAAGGAATCACCAGGAAAGCAGCCACTCCTTGCTGGAGCCTCACCTCCTGGCAGTTTTGGAGGAAGTTCTGTAGCTCCAGATTGTCTCTCAGTAGGACAGTGGCCTCCTGGGCCTTCTCGTTGTTCTTCCTGTGCCTGGAAAGGAAGCCAAAGGCGCAGTCACAATAGTGCTGAATGTGGGGTCCTCGCGTGGCACCACTACCCCTGTGTGGCTCTGGGGGACTCATGGCCCTGGGGCCCGGGAGTACCTGTCCTCAATCAGCTGCACCTTCTCCTTGATCTTGTCTGAGTACAGGTTTCCCTCAGCTACCAGCTTGTTTCCAGAGTCCACAGGACTCAAGACCTTATCCCGGTTGTTCTCCATAGACACCAAGAAATCCTCAAATTTCCGTATCCCAGCCTCTGCAGCTTCCAGGGAGTCTGGGGGCTCCAAATGAGCCAGAGTGTATTCCTGTTGGAGCAAGTTTCCAGACAAGGCATGAAGACACACGGGGGACGTGATGAGCACACCTGCCAAGTGGGAGCACCACATGCAGCCACACAGGCCACAGTATGAACGAGACCCCTAGAGGACAGCAAGGAAGAGGTGCTACTCCCCAGGCCTTGACCCTACCCCTACCCCAGGGCACCCAATAAACAGTGTGCCCAAAGCCACAAGGAAGGCTAACCACCCAGGGCAAAATGCACATCTCTAGCCTCTGAAGAACCAAGAATAAGGCGTAGTTTGGGATGCCAGGCTGGAAAATGCACCTAATGAGAAACAAAGATTTCCCCCATGAGTGAACACAGAGTCCAACACAAGAGTAATGTGGGCCTTGAGCCTTATAGCACGTTTGTGGACTCACCATGAGTGCTATTGCCTGAGAGACCCGCCTGTCCCAGCCCTGAATGCCTCTCTACCTGGTTGCTGAGGATGGCTTCGGCCTGCTTGGCATCTTTCTGGAACTCCTGGAAGCCGAGGCACTGAGCAAGGGTGTGGCTGCGGCTCTCCCACATCCTGTCCAGGGCATCCCAGCCTGTATCCAGGCCCTCCAGCCGCTGGCCCAGAAGCAGATACTCTGGGTCCGTCTGGCCTCGGATCACTTTCTCCCCAGACTCTTTAACACGCTGGTAGTTCTCTTGGTGCCCGTCAATCTCATCCTTGATAGCTGCATGCTGCTGCAGGAGCTGCTCGGCCTCTGGGAGGGATTCGGGCATGTCCTCGGAGGCCACGGCCTTCTGGGCAATGGAGAGCCAGGCCCCGAAGTCATCCAGATCCTGCAGGAAGGCCTGCAGCTGGCTGGCTTCCCCCAGCGAGGCCTCCTGGCCCTGCAGGGCTTGCTGCAGGCCCTGCCACAGCTCCTCCAAGTGTTTTTGCCGCTGGCCAATGTCCTCCTTCTGCTCAGGGTGCGAGTCCATCAGCTGCTGGGACTCACGCTCCAAGGCATCCACACGGGCCTGGATGGCAGCCACGTCGCGCTCCAGCCCTGACAACTTCCGCTGGATGGTGATGACACCTGCCAGGTCCCGCCCCAGGTCTTTTGTGGACTCCACTACCTTTGTCTTGTCTGTGATCCACTTGCTGGTCTCCTCGCAATCCACACAGTAGTTGTGGACTCGGAGGGCTGAGTCCACGGCCTCCCGCCGCTTTGACACCAGGGTCTGGAATGCCTGCCACCTGCCGGATGGGGACACAGCCCGGAGGAGAGAGACACCTTCTCCCTTAACTATTCCCATAGGAGAGCCTGACCTCTCCTCACATTTCCCACAAGTCTCCCCCCACCGACTCTGTACGATAAAAAGAAAAGAATTATCCACCTAACTTAAGTGTGGGTGAGCAAAATTCACTTATCCAGTTTTACTCAAGATATATGTAACTGTCAATCAGATCTTTTGATCCGCAGGGGGCAATTAGTGATGTGATTCCACCATAAGTAAAGTAAAGCAAAGGCTATGCATGTAGTTGGATTTCAGGCAAATATATGCAATTTCCCCAGAGTTTATGAAATATCAAAATAATTATAAGGCTCACATTAACTTCAAGAACGCTTCAGGATGTAGGGTCCCCAGCTGCTCTAGAGGAACCATGTAAATGCCCAAGGCCACATTCAAAGTATCCTAGGCCCTAAAAAAGATCACCTTGGATTTAAGATGAAAGATGCCTGGTGAAAAAGAAGAGGAACAAGAGGAGAGGGAAGAAGAGAATGAGGAGGAATAAGCTGTGATGATAATTTAAATGAGTGATATCATCTTAACCTCCAAGTGAAGTGTGGCTATGAAACACAGAAATGCGCTAAGGTCTGGTGGATGCCTGGAGGCCTGGGGGTCATTCTATAGAATATAATAAGCCTTTCTCAAAGAGCTGCCTATCAGCTGGGCCGGACCACCAGGGACACTGCCCTCGGGCCTAGGTTCACTCATTCTGCATCACTGTAATATGCAAGCTGATGGCTCATTCTCTAATTGAACCTATCTTTCTCGAACACCCACAAGGGTATAAGGCATTTGCTGGCCTTTAGGAGAATACAGACATAACCAGACCTTGCCCTGTGGGGTGTATGATTTAGAGAAAAATTTAGACAAGCTAATAACATAGCATAAAGTTTCATGTACACAGCACCTACCAGGCAGAGGGGAGGACTAAGGGAGCTGGAAGGAGCAACAGGGTAAAAGTCGCTCATGTGACCCCCACACAATCCATCACTAGACCCAAAGCCCCAGTCAGTGAACACACCCCCAGGGCCTCCACTGGAGTGACCAATTAAAGGATGGGACCGAGTCTCTCATTCATCTTTGTACCCTGTTCCCAGAGGATGGAGGCTAAGGGACTAGGCAGATGGACTGGGCAGAGTGCGCTGTTGGCATTCCCAAGGTGTGACAACAGTAGCCAGTCTGATTTGAAAGGTCTGCAGAGATATAACAGACAGGCTGGGAGAGACCAGGGATACAAGAGAGGAGAGCGGGAACCTGAAGATTTCTTGGCTCCCATCTTAGACCATGAAGACCCTTTGCTCTGTGAATTCTGTGCCTGTCCAGCACGCAGATGGTGCTCTGAGGCTGGGAAATCAAGGAGCGTTCTCTAAGTTTGTTTGGAACCCCTGGAATCGGCAGGGAGGTGTTCCTGAGAGAGGGTCTGGCTGTGTCCCCGGGCAAGAGGCCTCAGTGATTTTCCAGGACTTTCCTGGAGTGGCCTCACTGCAGCCACTGGGTGGAGGCCACATGAAGATGCGCTGGGGCTTGTGTCTAGTCTGCTTCCCAATTCTACACTTGCCCCTCCACTGCACTGTCTTTGAGATGGCGGAGGCTGATAGAGCCACTCTAGTTAGCACCAGTCAGGCAACATCAAGAGTCCAGGTTTGGTCCTGGGCCAGGTTTTTCTTCAACTGGAATGCATATGGTAAAAGATGATCACACATTCACCAAGTGTTTGAATGACTCACACATAAGCTTGGCAGAAAAATTTTAATTTTGTCCCAGTTTACTCGTTTACTAAGCATTTACCAAACAGTTCTCACACGCCTTGTGGCAGACACTGACCTAGGCGCTAGGGATATGGCAAAGAACAATGCAGGCTGAGCGTGGTGGCTCACACCTGTAAATCATAGCATTTTGGGAGGTTGAGGCCAGAGGATCACTTGAGCCCAAGAGTTCAGCCTGGGCAACATAGTGAGACCTCATCTCTACAAAAAAAACAAAAAATTAGCTGGGTATGGTAATGTGCATCTGTAGCATTAGCTGCTCAGGAGGCTGAGGTGGGAGAATCAGTGGAGTCTGGGAGGCTGAGACGACAGTGAGCCAAAATTGCACCACGCACTCCAGCCTGGGCAACAGAGTGAGATTCTGTCTCTATGAAAAATAAATTAATTAATAAAGAACAATGCAAAGTCCTTGCTTTCGTTCAAGTGGTTAGAGACATAAACTAGTCTATAATCCATCAAGTGGTGATAAGTACAAAGAAAAAATAGAGGAAGGTAACAATACAGAAGCCAAGGGGGTCGGTGAGAGGGAGGATGTGCTGCTTTCAAAGGGGTGGTGAGTGGGGGCCACGCCAATAAGCTGACATGCAAGCTGAGACCTGAATAAAAAGTAAGCCAAGGACGTAGCTAGGAAAATACTATTCCAAACAGGGGGAACCTCGAAAATGTGTTTGGTGTGCAAAGCCCTTGGGAAACATATATAGATATAGGTCTTCATTTGCTTACATAGTCTAGAAGGAAAGTCTTGGGGACAAAAATAATTAGAAGATAAGGTAAGAAGTGAAGCTCAAAACCAGTACAAAGGCAGAAAAGATGGCTTTTCATCCAGAAAACTGGAAAGCAAGTGACCTGGACTGGCCCATGGCAGAGACAGGATTTGGAATATGCAGAGGGAGGGAAAAGGCATCCTAAGAGAGAGAGCCACAGAGACACAAGGTGACACTGGGGGTGGAAGAGTAGAATGACCGCTGTTCTGAAAAATAATGGAAGAGCTATATATGGAAGAGGAATCAGGGTAAGTCTATCTCTCAAGGGCAGAGCCAGAATCAATATGTACACATTTCAAGTAGGCAGACTTCCACTCAATGGAAGAGCTAACTTTTTAACCAAAAAGTTGCCCCAAAATGAGAGGCTGCATGGTGAGGGAGTGAGCTCCCCATCACTGGCTAGACGGTGACTTCTCAGGTCCTTTTCAACTCCCAGATTTAATTTAATCTCATGCCTCAGGGTTTTTCTCACTTAAGGATGGGAGGATTACCTTGATATTTTTCACTGGGGATGGAGTATGTTTTAGGGGTCTGTAAAGATCAACATTCTCAGACTATAGTTCATTGTTGAAGTGATGAGTTCTTCCTCTCAGGAAGTTTCTCTGGTTTAGACCTGCTCTAGTTTCCTCAATTATGCAGCAATTGCCATAATCTCTACCACCTTCTGCCCACCAATACACACAAACTCATTACCTACAGTGAAAGAAGAAGGAAGAGGGATTCTCTTCTTTGTAAAACATCAGATTGACAAAGGAATCTCCTGAACTGCACTCTCCAGCTTGGGCTGCTAAGTCAATCACCTCATCTAGTGGCTCTAAAGGATTCTGGTCACCACTGCCTCCCCTTACCCCCTCCCTCCCAGTGGAGTCTCCGCTGTGGTGACCCGTTTCTTTACAACAGAGTCTTCCCTAAGTCCACCTCCCAGATTGCCTCAGGCAGGGCAAGGCTCAGGCACAAGTGTGGGGAAGGGCCAGGGTAATGGGGAGGTGGTGAACACGGGGCATTGCCTGTGCAGGGCCCAGGGTAAAAACAGGGAATGCAGGCATTTGCTGTGTCCTCAAAGATCCTCCAGGAACTTGTGGGCAATTATACCCCACACTGAAAGCACCTCTCTCTAAAGACTCCTCGGGGCCTGTTTTTTGTTCTGGCCACAAAGCTGGCTTAAGGCTTCCTGCTAATTCTCCTCTTCATTCAAGCCAGCCTCGTTATCGATACTGCATTTAGCACAGGCAAGAGCATTATTTTATGGACAGTACTTAAGAGCTCTCAGAAAGCAATTTTCTCTGCCCAAGAATGTCAGGGGAAATATAGCATGAGAAGCATATGGCCTGATTAAGTTTGAGCACACTAGGGATGTGCCCTCCATCACACACACACACACACACACACACACACACATACACCCGCCCTCCCCAGGCACAGCATTTGAGCCTTGGAGGACACATCTCTCTCCCTCCCTGGGCTGCTCACCACCTCGATCATTGCTCCTTGCTGCTACAGCTCCAGTACTACTAGGAAGGGGACCGTGGCTGAGAGAGACAGGAATGTTAACCAGATGCAGTGGCTCATGCCTGTAATCCCATCACTTTGGGAGGCTGAGGTGGGCAGGTCGTTTGAAGCCAGGAATGAGACCAGCCTGGCCAACATGGTGAAACTCTGTCTTTACTAAAAATATAAAAATTAGCCTGGCACAGTAGTGCACATCTGTAATCCCAGCTACTCGGGAGGCTGAGGCATGAGAATAGCTTTAACCCTGGAGATGGAAGTTGCAGTGAGCTGAGATTGTGCTACTGCACTCCAGCCTGGGCGACAGAGTGAGATTCTAAAGTCTCAAAAAAACAAACAAAAACAAAAATAAAAAAAAAAGACAAGAATGTTGAGGGTACAGAAGTGTTGGTGCATAGTAGATGCCTAAATTTTGGGCCTGGCCCCCAGCAGTGTGTCCGGTGTTGACAATGTCCTCCACCCCATGCCCTACCCACACCCCACCTGGTGTTCAGATGGTCCTGGTACTGCTTAACTTCCCCGCTGCGTGGGTGGCCACTCTCTACCAGGCTGTTGGCAGCGAGGTTCACACCATCAATCTGAGTCATCAAAGTCTTCATCTCCTGGTCCAGGATGTCGAACCTGATACGGGCAGAGGAAAATGAGGATGGGTGAGGCAGCAGCAGTCACTTCCTTGACAGTGGCACCCAGTCTCCCAAGCATGTAGCTCTTGCTTTTCCCTTCTGCTGCCTAAACCATTTGCCCAGGTGAGGCGGGAGGAAGAAGATAGATATGCTGGCCCTCCTTCCTAGTTCATGGGTCTGATTTCATGGGTTAGCATGGCCTGGAACAGGCCCAGAGAGAGCCAGTTACTTACTACACTTCTGGCTCAATAGAGACATATGAAGAGGAGGAAGGGCTGAAGAGAGGTTACTGTGTATGTGTGTGGGGGGTGTCCATTGTCACAGGGGCTACCTTCCAGGCCTCCGCTCTTCTGGCTCTTGCTTTTGGACTCTGAGTCCAGTGCTCTCACATCTTAACCCAAAAGATACCCTTTGCAGCCAGGTGCTCCATTCCTAGGTAAGATAAGGAAAAGCTGCTGGGGTGGTGTTCAGGGGGAATTTGTGCTTCTGATGGCCGGTCCTTCTAAGGTAAGAGCCCAGGACTCTCCAGCATCAGTGAAGCACCACCTTGGCACTGCTCCAGAGAGCGGCTTCTCCTCCTTGACTCCCTGAATTCTGTGCTTCGGCTGCTGAGATGCTGCAGACTGGGGCACACCTCACCATCTCGGGTGCTGATGGAATCAGAACACCAGGGGTCAGGGTGACCTTGCAGATTGGGGGTTTGCAAACTGTCTCTGTGGCCCCTCAGAGTCCTCTGGCTTAGGGACTGCCACAGAAGGCTATAGCTGGCAGGATCCTGGCCTCTCAACCTTCTTCGCCAGAGCAGCTCCATTTTTCCTCTGTGTGACATGGGGGTTCCATACACAATTGATTTGAGCAAAGACTGCTATAGCTGAAAAGCAACTGAATAACTGGACTAGATAAATTCCCTTTGTTTGAGGAGCAGAAGGCCCCAGTGGGTGAAGCACCCCAGGCCACAGAGCCAGAATAGAACTCGTGACTCCCAATGCCAGGACTTTGCAACAAAGGGTATCCCAGGGTCTCTCAAAAAGACCTTTGCTGATCCAGAGACTATTACCAAACTAGGTGAGAGACAGTGCCCAGGCCACAGACTATTACCAAACTAGGTGGGAGACGGTGCCCAGGCCAGAGACTATTACCAAACGAGGTGGGAGACGGTGCCCAGGCCAGAGACTATTACCAAACGAGGTGGGAGACGGTGCCCAGGCCAGAGACTATTACCAAACGA